>JAIUCV010002408.1:0-47333 GCA_026724425.1 Erythrophleum ivorense
ATTCTTAGATCATTGGATTAAACTCTGGCATTACACACTCCATATGTAATGACCCTAACTTCTAATCATTGTAATTAAGGTTAAATACATGATTAACAACCATAATCCAAGGTTACATGTCATTAAGACTAATTACATCGTAGAAATATAGGGAAATTTGAACCTTAATTTTATTAGAGTCATCAACCATATAATTACCAACACTTACGTACATCTGGAGAGACAAACATTCATTTATACACCTTGATTCTATTACCTATCATTTCCAACTCACATTTATCTTCTATTAATGTTTACGAGTCATCCCTTGAGATTACAATATGAAAACCAAGATTTTCTAGTCAATATAGGGGTTTCAGGACATTCGTCGTGGCCAATTTATCCTTAGCCGCGGCCAATTTCCCTCGGCTTCATCCCTTGCATCGTTACTAATTTTGCTGCGGCTATTAAACCTTCGCCGCGACGAAGAAGCCTCTTGGAACCTCCTTCACTCACCTTTCGTTATTGGCTGCGGCCAATACCTCCTTTTGCCGCTACCAATTCCTTTATGGAATGCTTGGCTCATTTTCACAAAAGTTTTCCACGGCCAATTCCCTTTTGGATGACTCCTAGTTTAGTCCTTTACATTTCATCGTAGCTAATTCCACATTCGCCACGGCAAATTGTTCTCTAGTACTCTCCTTAGGCAACTTCGTCCCTTTTGGACGACTCTAGTTTAGTCCTTTACATTTCATCGTAGCTAATTTCACATTCGCCACGGTGAATTGTTCTCTGGTACTCTCCTTAGGCAACTTCGTCACTATTGGCCGCGGGTAACAATATTTTGGTCGTGGCGAAATGTTTTCTGATCCTACTACTCTTGAAGCCTTGCCTTATACTCTCCATCTCCCTTCAATAACCCCCTAAGGTCACTCTACCTTAAATTATGCAACTCTAATGGTGTTTATGCACCTTATTTACCCAGCTATTTTACCGTCACTAGTTCAAAACTTAAATATGAATTCCTACTCACTAAACTACCTTATGTCAGCAATTTCACATATTGATATTAGCAGAATTTACATAAGCTTCTAACAATTAACATTCAAGTATAAATTCCGTTAAGGTTCCATATATCATAGGATTGCATTACTCAAATAGTCAATATATCATAAGTTCACTAGTCAAAATGAGTGTCAAGGTTCATACATCCATCAACCGCTAATATGAAGCATATTTCTCATTAGATACATTCCATGTTAACAAATACAATCCCCTACACTTGGCAATATAGATATATGATGATGCTATATAAAAGTTAACAAAATTAGCATCTACTCTATTCTACTCAGACCAAGTGTAGCTCCCCACACCTGGCCTCAGCTTATAGATATTCATCCACTTGCTTACCCTTATCTTTACCCAAAAAACCTTCACCTAAAATGTTTAATCCCATAAAACGGGGTGAGATACGAATCTCAATAACCAAGGCAATTCTATCATATATTCCAGTTTAATTAGCATACATGCATAATTTTCACATAAGCATCAACAAAATACTAGTCATATCAGTAAATGAAACAATTAGGCTATCATGATTATTATCCCATACTAACAATTATATTTTCACATGTTAAAGGCCATTAACACCGGGAGAGGCCCGTCCACGGCACCTACTCCCCATTGAGTACAACCAGGGCTCAGTGCATCTGGGGGTTTGATCATAACCCAGTGCCTGATCAAAGTATATGCATAGGTGGCAGCCATACCACAGCTCCACCATAGACTCACAAGGTCTAATCACAATTCAACAGATAGCCAACTAATTCATTCAACATTTCAAATCATTCATGTACAACAAATATGAAATTAAAATAGATATATGCATGAAATTAATATAAACCCGGTTACCTCACTTGTAGATAATTGCAATAATCACCAATGGTGCAGAAATCTCCCTATAACCATAACATCATAGAATTACTACTCTAATTCATCATTAACAGTTGCAATAAGTACTCAAAGAATTTAAAATGCTAATGACTACCTAAGAATCACTTACCCAACCACTATAAGTCCAAATTCAGATTGAAGTGTCCTCTATCAGAAAAGGTCAATATTTCATCCAAAATCCTAATCAAATTCGTACAAAATTAATAACCATATTATAATCAAGTCTTTAGGGTCTCAAATCACCAGAATTACCTTAAAAAGAAGAGTTCACACCTATCTAATGACAACCTTAGTCTCAACCTACGAATTTCATTAAGAAAATCCCCAAAACACCAACATTTCAGATTTTGGGTATGGTGAAAATACTCCAAATGAAAAACTAATGGGACCAAAATGAAGAGAAAGATGATAGGATTAAGTTATATAACTATTACCTTGGCTGAATCTTGCTCTAAATGTGAGAAAATATGGATTTAGGCCAAAAACCCTAGCCTCCTCTTTGGACGTCCGATTTTCTCCTTTGTGTTTTAGAAAAATGGGATAATGGCTGAGGCATTTTGTGTTTTAGTTGGGCTTAAGTTGGGTCAAATATGGGTCATGGGTTACTCCAAGGTCCAACTCTTAATGGGCTCAGATTTTTGCTTTGTTGGGCTAGTTTTTAAGTTGTTGGGCTGCAGAATTCTATTAGGCCAGACCTAGTTTTAGGATCTTTATTGTTTTGGTCTGCACAAAGTTTATCAGGCCTTCCTAAGAGCCTATACAAGGTGGATCTTGGGCCTTTATCAAATTGAATTATATTAGGCCTGCAACTAGCTTATTGAGCTCTTATTAGTCTCTTATCATGATCTCCTACATTGATTTAGGCTTAGATGAAATTTCTCTCCTAATTAAATCTCAAACCCATATTAATAATTTATCTCTCTAAAATCTCCATTTACTTAATTTACCTGATTATTCCATATTAATTATCCTAATTAACCTAATCCATGATTAACACCTTAATTAATTATGGGGTGTTACACCATATGGAAGCCTACTTGGTTCCAAGACTTCAATATAGTTCCATAAAGCACCTAATGAAGCAACCTTAAGTATTCATGATCTTGGCTCCTTTCTTTTCTTTAATCTATGATTCTTGACTTTATTGAAACCACTTGGGGCCATCAAACATTTATTTTAAGGAGCATAGTTAGGAGTTGCTTCATTATATTACATTATGGAACCTACATTCCCATCTCACCATCCATGGCTTCTAAAATTTTTTCAAGGCTTCCTCTCATATTCTTTCATCATATATAGTGTCATTCTAGCCTTGGAACAAATTAAAATACTCTCTAGGTCCATGAACCCCTCTAAGCTGAGACATAAGCATTGTTTTGGACCCATGGACTTTGTTTTGTTGCTTTGATGGAAGGTGCATATAGGAGGCTTCTTTGATGTCTTAAATACTCATACAACCTCTTAGACACCCTAAATTATGGCTAGAAGACTTCCTACAAGTTAAGGTGCAATTGAATCCCTAGGCTAGGCATTTTGTAATTCAATGATTCTTTCTTGGATTCCTTTGCACTATCTTGATTCCCATACTCTAAAACATAAGTATCACATTTGGTTTGGTTCAAAATTAATCTCCCTTTAGTTGACTTATATAAGGCTGAGACACACACTCATGGGAGTAAGGGAGAAGAAGCATGAAAGGCAATAAACTCACCTTGATTTCTAGCTTTTCTCAAGAGTCTTTTCCTTTGCTTTGGTTCCTCCCTTGAATTTTGAAGCTCCTCAGAACATAACTCAAAGCAAAACCAAACCTATCAATAAAACTATAGAAAGAATGTAATGACCCTAACTTCTAATCATTGTAATTAAGGTTAAATATGTAATTAATAATCATAAATTGGGGTTACAAGATATTATGACTAATTATATTCAGAAAATATAAGAAAATTTAAACCTTAATGTTATTAGGTCATCAACCATATAATTACAAGCACTCATGTACATAAGGGAAACAAACATTTATTTATAAGCCTTTGATTCTATTATCCATTAATTCCAACTCACAAGAATCTTCTACTAATGTTTCTAAGTCATCCCTTGGGGTTACCATATGAAAAACCAAGATTGCTAGGTTCGAATGAAAGTTTGGGACCATTAGCCATAGCTAAATATCCTTGTGCCACGGCCAATTGCTCTCGGGTTCACTCCTTATCTTTATAGATTTCGCCGCGGCAAGTTAGACCTTTGCAGCAGTTAATTTACATGGCACCACGGTGAGGAAGCCTCTTGGAATTTACCTCGCTCGCCTCTCACTAATGGTCATGGCTAATTTCCCCTTTCTCCATGACTAATTCCTCTCTGGAACATCTGACAAATTCTCATAAAAGTTTGCTGCGGCCAATTCCCATTTAGCTGCGGTGAATTATCCTCTGGACGACTCCCAGTTTTGCCTCTCACATTTTGTCGTGGCTAATTCCACTTGTCGCCGCGGCGAATTGCTCTCTGATACTCTCCTTGGGCAACTTTGCTTCTATTGGCCGCAGCAAAATATCTTTTGATCCTACAACTACTAAAATCTTGTCTCATACTCTCCATTCTCCCTCTAATAACACCCTAGGGCCATTCTACCTTAATTTATGCCACTCTAATGGTATTTATGTACTTTATTTACCCAGCTATTCTACCATTACTAATTCAAAACTTAAGTATAAATTCTTACTCATTCAACTACCATATGTCAACAAATTCATTGATTAATAATAGTAGAATTTCATAAGCTTCCAGCAATTATTATTTAAATATGCATTCCCTTAAAGATTTCATACATCACTGATTCAAATCAACAATCTCATATATCCCATGATGACATTCCTAATAGTAAACCATATCATGAATTTAACAAAGTTTATACATCAGATACTATAAGTTCGTACATCCAAAACTAAGCTATATTGAGACTTAACTCCTTAATAAATACATTCCAACTAATCAAAATATAAACTCCTACACTTGGCAATATGATTACATAATGATGCTATATATATATAAGATTAAAAAAAATTGCATCTACTCTACTCAGATTAGCCCAAGTGTAGCTTCCTCCACACATGGCTAAAGCTCATGGATTTTCATCCACTTGCTTTCCCTTATCTTTACCCGAAAAACCTTCACTTGAAAGTATAATCTCATGAAACGGGGTGAAATGCAAATCTCAGTAACCAAGGCAAATTCTATTCATATATTCCAGTTTAATCAACATATATGTATGATTTCATATAAGCATCAGAAAACATACCAGTCATACCAGTAAATGAAACAATTAAGCTATCTATAATTACTATCCCATACTAGCAATCACAATTTCACATGTTAAAGGCCAATAACACAAGGAGAGGCCCGTCCACAGCACCCACTCCCCAATGAGTACAACCAGGACTCAGTGCATCTAGGGTTTGATCATAACCCGGTGCCCGATCGAAGCACATGCATGGGTGGTAACTGCACCACAATTCCACCATAGACTCACAAGGTCCAATCATATATAACAGATAACTAACTAATTCATTTAGCATCAAAATCATAATCATGCAGCAAATACATAATTAAAATAGACATATGGATGGAATTAGCGTAAACCTCGGTTACCTAACTTTGTAGACAATTGAAAAGTGATGAAATAGACATAGTAGTGCCAAAATCTCCCTATAACCATAACATCAGAAGATTACTACTTTAAATCATAATGTACAGTAGCAACAAGTACCAAAGGGATTAAAATACTAATGACTACCTGGAAGATGCTTACCCAGCCACTACAAATCCCCAAATTTGGATTGAATATATCATCTACCAGAAATTTCAATATATCACCCTAATTCCTAAGTAAATTCGTATAGAATTAATATCTATATTATAAATCAACCATGGGGGTCTTAAACCAGTAAAAAATGCATTAAAATGGAGAGTTTATATTTACCTAATATCCCTCCTAGCCTCTACCTCTGAAATCCTCTAAGAAACTACCAAACAACCACATTTTAGAATTTGGGTATGGTGAAAATGCTCCAAATGAAAAACTAATTAGGCCAAAATGAAGAGAAAGAAAGGGGATTAAGTTATATAACTAGTACCTTAGCTGATTTTGAGCTTAGAAGTGAGAAATGATAGATTTCTTGCCCCAAACCCTAGCCTCCCTTTAAACCTCCAAAAATGAAATGTGTGTTTGTGTTTCAGTAAATTGTGGAAGGGCTGAAGTGTTTAGGGTTTTAGTTGGGTCTAATGTGGGTCATAGGCCGACCCAAGGGTCTAATTGCAAGTGGGTTCTGATTTAAACCTTGTTGGGCCAACTTTAATGTGTTGGGCTGCAGAAATTTAATTGGGCCAGACTAAGTTTGAAGGACTTAATTGATTTGGGTCTGTACAAGGGTTATTGGGCCATCACCAGGTGCTCTCTCTTGGGCCAAGTCTCACAATAAAAGGTTGGGTCTGCACCTAAAATTATTGGGCCTCCATTAGTCCCTAACCTTGGCCTACTTAATTTAATTTGGGCTTAGATAGGGTTTATAACTCAATTAAATTTTAAACTCATATTAATAATTTATCTCTCTAAAATTTTTATTCACTTAACTTGCCCAATTATCCTACATTAATTATTCTTAATTAACCTAAATCCATGATTAACACTTTAATTAATTTTGGGGCGTTACAAAGAAAGGTTGAAAGGATGAGATTCAAGTTACTAAAGCAAAGACTATGAAATTCCATCAATTTTCTTACCTTTTCTTGGAGTTTTCTTTCCTCTTTTACTCCCATCTTGTGTACCTTTCTCAGCTAGTCTCCCTTCTATTCTTAGGCAAAAATTAGGTCAGTTACATGAGGGAGAGGAGAGGGACATGTATTTAAGACAAGCTCCTTGAATCTTCCTTTTTAAAATTTTCATCTATATCCCCATTTCGTGGTGTCTTCGTTTTAGGCTCATTTTAACTCCTTTTTTAGGATTGTCTTTTCCATCATAAAATTTAAGTTCTCTAACTTATAAAATTCCTTTGAAATCACTCAATTTGGATCTAAAACCTTTCCGAATGAATCGGTCAAAGTTCGGGTCAATCGACATTATAAAACGTCATTCAGAAAGGTTTTAACTGTTCTAGAGGTTCCTATAATTTTTAAGACCTTTGAAAATATCAAGAAACTCATTTTTTCTATTTAAAAATCTCTCATATAAGTTTTTCAAAAAGTTCCCAAAATTATGAAAATGCCATTGCATCTTCGTTAAATTTCTTCTGATTATTCTAGCTCTATTTTCAGGACACCTTTGGCCTTGGATACTCATGATTTGAGGTCTAAATTATTGTTCTAATTTTATTGGATCTCAAATCATTCTATCTAGAGGACTTCCTTTTATCTGATAAATTATGTATGTTTACGAAGAAATTGGACATTACATTTCTCACTTTTACGAAGGAACTGGGTGTTATATATCTTGCCATAGTGCTATGGTAGGAATTGTGTGTGAGTATGTGAGGGTTGAGTCGAAAGTCATCTTGCCATGGCATGAGTAGTGTTAGCCACAGTGAGAAACTTGAGTGCACATGTTCAGGAGTACCTAGTAGCTTTCTTGCCCCAACGCAGACCTATTAAGCTACAAAGAGGGTTACATTTTGTTAGCGTTTCAATTCAAAAACTTGAGTTTAGCTATAGCGTGAATTTTTGAGTCACAGCGCAAGTATAAAATTAAGCTTTTAAAAGTTTTAGAGGCCAACTTAGCCATGGCCTAACCATCCTAAGCCATAGCTTAAGTCCTAAAACCCCCAATTCATCTATAAAAACATAGATCCCAGCATGTTAGTGAGGAATAGTGACTAGTAACCCTACATATATAAGTGTTTATGCTACTTGGATGCATTTTTGAATGGGATGGAAAGTGTTAATGAGAATTTTATTTTCCTATGAACAAAAATCCTCTTATGGTGAATATTGATTATATGAAGGTTTAAGTTTCCTTATATTTTCACTTATTTCTAACTCATTATCCAAATTAAATCTTAATTAAAACTAATTAGGAATGTAGTTGTATATAATTAGCTTAATTAGGAGTTAGGTTATTACAAATCATGAGACTTAATTAAATAACAATGCCACCAACATTTAAACATGCTCTAGCTCTAAAGGACACTAAATTATCTATAAATTACAAAAGCTCACATAGACCCAATGCCATGGCACAAGGTTATCACCACACACATAATCTCATAATATCACATGCTAAGTCATTCATAACTCTAAGCATACTAATATCCTTTCTATCACTAACTAGAACACATCAACATGACATACATCATTCTCAATGTGAGTAAGGAATCATCCAAATTTCCATCATACCTATGTGTATAATCAAAAAGCTAAACCATCATTTATACATTCCAAGCATCACTTACTAGTTCCTATCTTGGCATTTTGTATCCACACAAGCTAAAACATCATATACAACCTATTTTACTACAATCCATGTTCTAGTTTGGCAACCATACACATATGCAAAATAGGACCAAAGTAAGGATTTTTACAAAATACTCACACATTCATAAGTATGGCCTTCTCAAAATATGTAAATATTTACACAAAATATTTAGCATGCACATAAACAACATCTATAATTAGTGACCTTAGCAACCTAATTATGTCTATTTATCCATTTGCAGATGATTTTTTGTCCTTGTTTGATCTTTCACCTTAGGAAAATTGGAAACCTATAAATGGGGTGAGATAACATCTCAACAACAAGCATAAAATTCCAATTACGTGTCTAGTGAATTCATAATTAACATTTTCATAAAGATCTTATAGCATGTTATGAAAAATCACAACAAAGATATAGATTTGGCTACATTTAACTACAAAGTAATATAAATATGCGCAACTAAACATATTCATAGCAATACATAAAACCAAACCATTAATCAAATTCTACGGCACATATAATAGGAATAAAATGCCTGTTACTGGATTTAGTTTCAATCCAAGAATCTATGTAGCTAATAAGCTCTTCTAAGTAATTTAGTGAGGCCTAATTATATATAAACAACACACATATCAATACTTATATATACGTATATATAATTATATTTTACATAATTTCAATTGTGATCTTAATCAAATTTCTCCATTTACCCATGTTAGCTCTTTAACCTCGATATCTAGACAATGATCAAGCTTCAAAGTTAAGTGCTCTCCTACCTATTTCTTGGCTAAAATAAAAAATTCACACACTACTAAATAAAGAATTTTGAAAATTTAAAAGCTAAGTTTAAGATAAAATCTTCCCAATTCTAATCCCTTTCCATTTTCTTGAAATTGCTTAACTCTTAATAAAGCTCTAAGTTCCTAAATTATTCCCCTACTATTCTACCAAATTAGGAAGCACCACAAGAATTATGGGTTTTAACAATGATTTTTTAGTGACGATTGAAAAAAGCATTGTAAAAGATGAATTTAATAGCATTTTTTACAATTGTCATTAAATTCATATATTTAACAGTGTTTAGCATAAAAGTGCTATTAAGGTCTACTTTAGTGGTGATTTTCAGTGGCGGTTTCTATAATGGCCACTAAATTCAAATTAAATAACAAATTGGCTTATTCCTTCTTTTTTTTTCTTGGGATTTTCCAAGGGCATCTTCTTACCCATTTCAGCAAGAGACTAATCTCTTTCAGGCTATAAAAGTGTTAAGGAATGCCCTCCCTAACTTAGTATCTCCAAGACTCGAACATTCGATTATCCTAGAATTCAAATAGCCACTACCATTACCACTTCGGGGACATTTGACAAAATTAGCCTATTCTAGTGATAACATTATTTAAATAACAATAGAAAAAATAATGAAAAAAATCCAAATTAATGTTCATTAAAGATAAAGATTGAAAACACCATTTTTTATTATACAAACCAATATTAATTTTCATATTTATAAATTTTTAGTTTATTTATTACTAAATATAAAATTTTCTATAAAAAATCAAAGTGATAATAATTTTAATTTACTTTAAATTTAAATAAATTAGAAGATTTAAAATTTTAATTGAAATACTTTTTTTCTATCTACTATTTTATGAATTTAATTTAAAGTTTAAAAATAAAAAATAAAGAATTATATTATTTAACATGTGCAATTTTATATTTAAAAAAATTAAAGATATAAGTAACGGATAGAGATATAGGCAAACTAACAAGAAGTATCTTTAAAGCATATTCTTTATACAAGGATATATGTATCATCGAATTTGAAGTTTCAAGCATATTCTTTAAATAAAATTTAAAACTCAAATAATAAAAGATATGCACATTTTACAAGAAGTATCTTTAAAATTTATATTTTTAAAAAATTTATATAATTTTGAATATTTTTTGAGTAAATAAATTTAATATCTTAAAACTCATTAGTTTGATAAACTAAAAATTTAGATATTGTTTGTTAATGGGATCTTGCTATATGATTGTATTTTTTTATATTGTTTGTTATATAAAAAACAAAAATAGTTGAAAATCTATGTTATCTAACTCATATAAGTATTTTTAAATTATTTGACCTTAGCTTTTTTTCCCATGTCAGTTTTATTCTATCATGCCTAGCTAGTTATTTCTAGCAATTCTAAAATTCCAGCCTCCTCTTTTTAGCAATTCATCATCGTTCACCCTCTCCCTTTCTTGTTGGCCCAAAAAAACCTTTCCCTTTCTCTTCTTTCTCTTCCAAGAAGCATCTCTTTCTCATTCATCATCTCTCTCTAGTGGCTTCAAGGTAATTTCTTTTTCTTTCATCTTCATTTATTATATATCTAGTTTAGAATCATCTCATGTGTCCAATGTCTCTACATCTATGTCGCTTGAAGCAGTATCAATATCAAAATCATCTATCTATAACAAATCCCTCCTCTTATTCAACGGTTGCAAGGTAATTCTTCATCCTTTCTTTTTCATTTATATTGAATTTGGTTGAGTATTATCCCACGTGCCCAATGTCTCTTGCATTAATGTTGGTTGAAGTACTTTATTTATCAAAATCATTAAAAAATCCAAACAAGAAGTAAAATGGAAGCATTTGGGAGATTGGGACCATATGTTTTTCTTGCAAAAAAAGAATTATTTTAATATGTCAAATTTGATATCCTTCCTCAAATTTTATTTGCTTCAATATTAATAAATGTCAAATTGTAATATCATGCCCATCTGAATTTTTTAATATTGTTTGTAGATTTATGGTTATTTATTTTAATTTATGTACATGTTTAAAATATAAGGAGAATTATGTAACTAAGTTGAGATAATTGCTTTTGTTAGTTATATAACTAAGTTGTACAACAAACAAATAAATGTTGTATGATAGGAACATAATAGTTTAATACATTAGATCCTACAATTATGTTTTATACACCTAATATAGATTGAGTTGATAAAATTGGGAGAGAAAGAGTTTAAGGATTTTTTAATTCAATAATTTAAACTTGTGCCAATAGAATACCTAGAAGGGTGAGGGTCAGTTGAGATGTAGCAAGCAGTAATACATTTATGCAACCTTTTGACTTTCAAAATAAACCATAGAATTTTGGATATTACCAAAACACTCAATCTACTTATTGGATAAACATTTGAGAATTAAAAGGCATGAAATAGTGAAAATAGATATCTAAATATATTAAACTAAAATAGATAAATTACACTCTCTTTCATTAAAAGATATTTAAATTATACAATTACAATAAAATATGAGTATCAATTATATTTATTTTGACCAAAATATTTTATATTTATTATTCATATAATATAACAAATATTAAATATGTATTTAATTAATATAAAAATAGTCAATTTTTTAAATTTAAAATAAATTATATTATACTTTTTAATGCAAGGTAAATAACAGTGAAATAAAAGTTTAAAAAAATATTTATTTTAATAACTTACATTTCTAATAGGAAAATTGTTAATTTTAAAAATATTTTAGTTTAGAAGAATTTGTATATATTTTTATAATAAAAAAGAAACATTTCTTAAAAAAGGAAGAAAAAAGTAATTTAGTCAAATAATATTCATAATATGTATATGTAATAAATGATTTATCTAGCCATATATAAATCATTTACTATATATATATATATATATATAATACAACACCTTGAAATTGCATTGAAGTATATTCCAACTATAATTGCAAAGACTATCCATGGTTGAACAAGAACAACCCATTTAACATAAGAACAAGGGAACAACCATCAAACAAGCACTTATAGGAAAATAACACAAACGCATGTATAACCATAAATGACCATAATATCATTAACACTTCCCCCATTTGAGTTTCATAATTAGCAAATATATGCACTAGTTAGCTCCACTAAGTAGCCATTAAGGTCAGATACTGTTTTCCTCTCCTCTTTTAGCTAGTGGTCAGAATAGTTAATCTTAATTAATATATATATATATATATATATATATAATATGCACCTTATTTAGTGAAAATGGGGCTAAGGTTTGATAAAACTTTGCCTTCAACTTTTGAAAAGGAAATGTGTATAATCCAAAAAAAAAAGCATAATCTTAACCAACAAAAACAAAAGAACCATCATACCATAAATATAAATTAAAAATAAATAAATCTAGTTGTACTTAGAGAGTCATGTGGCCTAAATCCTCCCCTTTTTTTAGATGTAATTTGTGGTCAATTGTGTTTGACTGTACTTAAATTAAAAGCATTCAATTAAAATAAAATTGATTAGGACTTACATGCATGACAAGCTATAGCTACTTGTAAAAAAGAAACACCTCAGATTACACATAGTATTTCATAAATGTGTTTGACATATTATTATTATTATTATTATTATTATTATTATTATGTAATATGAGATAATTTATAGAATTATTAATTTATAGAATTCTTTATTAGTTTCACTTGTTTATTATTGCCATTATCATTATTTAATTAATGTATGTCTCAAACTTTATTATCAAATAAGTATGGATATAATTTGTTTTATAAGTAGTAAAGTATTGATAGTGTTTGTGGTATTGTCCATTTTCATTTTGATTAGAAATTCTAGCATCATCTTTCAAAAAGCTTGATATTTTGAAAATTTGATTGTTTTTATTCTTAATTTTTTTCTTTACTAAAGCAATTGTTTAAAATTTTGGAAAATTTAAACTTTCTATAATAACACCTCAAACAAAACAAAAGCATTTATTTTTCTTAAAGAAATAATGTCAACACAAGTGATTAATTTATTTCTATGTATATAAAAAAAGTAGTTAATTAAAATAGCTGCATTCTTTAACTAAGAGTCATGTATCCTCCACCCACCATGTGATATAATGATAGTCACGAAAATCCATTAAAATACACCCAAAAAAAAATGTTGAACATTACACCTCTGCTCTCTATTTGGCAAAACAAGTATCAAGATAACTACAAAGGATAGATTTTTCATTTTACCAGGCTTCCAAGATATTATACTTAAAGAGTTAGCTCAAGAAACACTATAAAATTAAAATTTTACAAGTAGTATGTCAATATAAAAGAATAAACTCTTAAAATTATTTAGATAAAAAGTAGCTCAAATAAATTTGAAAATAACTTAACCCAAAATAATAAAAGAAGTTAATTAGGTTATTAGAGCCAACACCTAAATATGTAATTGGAGAAATAAGTAAGATTGAAATAACTTGAAACTAGTACAAAAATTACTTAGATGAGGGTATTTTTAAGACAAGTTTATCCTTTTTAGAGTACTTTTGGTTGTAAGATGCATTTTAAAATTAAAATAGGAATCAAGCAAGAAAGTCAAATGCTTGAGGATTTTGTTTAAGCCCTCAAATTCATAAAAAAGATAATAATATAATATTATATAAGTGTTAGATAGAATATACTATTATATACAAAAGCCTAAAAAAAGAAAATAATATAATATTTTTATGAATTCTCAAAAAAGTATGATTTGAACTTGGATATATTTTGTTTTCAGAAATGGACAAGTCATGGATTGCTAAGCCTTATAACACTCCTGAATATGTAGAAGGACTTAATAGATTTTTGGATTTTACATTTAATAATCGTAGTGTTGAGGCAAAAATAATATATCCATGTCCTAAATGTAAGTTTAAAAAATGGCAAATTAGACAAGTGGTGTACGACCACTTAATTGTTAAACCATTTTCAAGAGGGTACACTATTTGGCTTAGACACGGGGAGAGAAGAACACTAGGCACTATAGTTGAAAATCCTTCTAGTCCACACATGATTGAAGATAGGATTGTTACTAATGATCCTATACAAGACATGGTCAATGATGTATTTGGGCATCATTCTAATAATGAGGGTGTAGATGAAGTAAAAGTAACATCTCCACCATCGAACAAATGAATCCTGATGACAATGAAGAGTTTTATGAATTAATTATAGATGGACAACAACAATTGTATGAAGGGTGTGATAGGTATTCAAAATTATCATTTTTGGTGAAATTATATCACATTAAGTGTTTATGTGGAATAAGTGATAAGGTAATGTCCATGATATTAGAGTTGTTGGCAGATACCTTTGATGATGCAAAGATTCTACCCTCTTTCTATGAGGCAAAGAAAATTATAACTAAACTTGGGCTCAACTGCACCCAGATTCATGCTTGTCTAAATGATTGCATGCTATATTAGAGGGAGGATGCTGATAGAGATACTTGCAAAAAATGTAATACATCAAGATGGAAACCAAAGGATAGAGGTATGTCTAATAAAGGTAAAAAGAAAAACAAGGTGGCTACAAAAATTTTGCGTTACTTTTTGCTTAAGCCATGGTTGTAAAGATTATTTATGTTTTCTAAGAACGCTAAGCATATGAGATGGCATGCCATGGAAAAAAGTAATGATGGCATATTAAGGCATCTGAAGGACTCTAAGGCATGAAAGCGATTTGATGCAATAAATCCATAATTCGCATCAGATCCTCAGAATGTATGCCTTGGGTTGACTACCAATGGTTTTAATCCATTTGGCGGCTTTAGTACTACCTACTGTAATACCCCATAATTAATTAAGGTGTTAATCACAGATTAGATTAATTAGGAATAATTAATATGGGATAATTAAGCAAGTTAAGTAAATGGAGACTTTAGAAAGGTAAATTTATTAATATGGGTTGAGATTTAATTGGGATAGAAATTTTATCTAGGCTTAAATTAATAGATCATGAGAAGAGGCTAATGGAGGCCCAATGGGTTAGGTGCAGACCCAACCTAATTTAGTGTGATGGAGGCCCAAAATCTACCTTGTATAGACTCTTCTAAGTGATCCAATAACCATTGTGCAAATCCAAATTCTTGAGCTCTTCAAACTTGGCCCAAACCTAATTAAACTTTAGCAACCCAATGCAAAAAAAAAAACTGGCCCAATAAAATTCTGCAACCCAACACTTTAAAACTGGCCCAACAAGCTAAAATCTAAAGTCCAAATGAAGTTGGACCTTAGAGCAACCCATGACCCATATTTGACCCAACTAAAACCCAACCTAAACCTTAATGCTTCAGCCACTTTCTTATTTGCTAAAACTCAAGAAGCAAAATTCGGAGGTTGAGAAGGAAGCTAGGGTTGGGGGCAAGAATTCTGCATTTTCTCACATTTAGAGCAAGATTTAGCCAAGGTAATAGTTATACAACTTAATCCCCTCATCTTTCTCTTTAATTTGGCCCGATTAGTTTTTCATTTAGAGCATTTTCATCCTACCCAAAATCTGAAATGTGGGTGTTTGGGGATTTTCTTGGTGAAATTCGTAGGTTGAGGTTAGGGCTGACATTAGGTGAGTTTAAACCCTCCATTTTGATGCTTCATTTGTTAATTTGAGACCCCCATAGCTGATTTATAAAATGGGTATTAATTTTGTACGAATTTACTTAGGATTTTGGGTGGAATATTGAGTTTTCTAGTGAAGAACACTCTAATCCGAATTTGGGATTTGTGGTGGCTGTTGCAAAGTTGTCTACAAGTGAGGTAACCAGGTTTATATCAATTTCATGTATATATTTGATTTAATTTCATATGTTGCTGTATATGAATGATTTGAAATGTTGAATGAATTGGTTGGCTATCTATTGAATTGTGATTGGACCTTGTGAGTCCATGGTGGAGTTGTGAAGCAGCTGCCACCCGTGCATGTGTTTCAATCAAGTACCGAGTTATGATCAAACCCCAGATGCACAGAGCGCCGGTTGTGCTCAATAGGGAGTAGGTGCCGTGGACGGGCCTCTCCCGGTGTTAATGGCCTTTAACATGTGATAATATGATTACTAGTATAGGATAGTAATCATGATAGCCTAATTGTTTCATTTGCTGATATGATGGATATGATTCTGATGTTGATTTTGATTCATGCATATATGCTAATTAAACTGAATATATGATGGAATTGCCTTGGTTATTGAGATTTATATCTCACCCCGTTTCATAGGATTAACATTTCAGGTGAAGGTTTTTCGGGTAAGGATAAAGGGAAGCAAGTGAATAAAAATCCATGAGCTCCAACATATGTGAGAAGGCTACACTTAGGATGACTTATTTAGTAGAGATGCAATTTTGTTATTAGTTACATAGCATCATCATGTATTCATGTTGCCAAGTGTAGGTGTTTATATTTTGTTTGATTGAAATGTAACCGTTAAGGATTTAAGTCTCATTATAGTTGAATATTGATGTATGAACTTATAGTGTCATATATGTAGTTTTGTTGAAATTGTGATATGGATTACCATATGGGAATTGTAGTCATATGATGCCTTGGATGTGGACATAAGCTATTGTTGAATGGAATCTCTATGGAATGTGCATGGGATGTTAATTGCTGCTAATGCATGTGTTCTCACTGTCATATATTCATGAATGTGCTGATATAAGCTAGTTGGGCAAGTAGGAAGTAATATTTAAGTTTTGCAATGGTAATGGACAGATTGATGGGTAAATAGGGTAAAGAAATACCATTTGTGTCGTATAAAATGAGAGAAAGTGGTCTTAAAGTGCACTTAGGATAAGGGCTAGAGTGTGTGGAATGAAACTTAGGAGATATAGCTCCAGGAGGGAGTCATGTCGCAGCTAAGAGGGCTTCGCAGCGGCCAAATGAGAGACAGAGCCGAAGGGCGTCACGGCATAACCAATCCCGCCACGGTGCAAGGGAAGAAAATTGGCCCAGGGAGTGACAGTGGCGAGGAGCACCGTGGCCTAATAAATCTCGTCGCGGCGCAAAGTGGGAAAAATCGCCTAGGAGGGTAACAGAACTGGAACTTACCGCAGCGCAATATGTCTTTCCGCAGCACAAGTCGAGGAAATAAAAATAAAGGTTGGACAGAAGCAAAACTCGCCGCGGTGCAAATATATTGCGCCGAGGTGAGAATCGTGAGAGTTGAGAATAGTAGTTCTAGGGGGCGTTTCCGCCACGGCGCCACATAGGTTGGCCGCGGTGAAGGTCCAACTCACCGCGGCTATCGCCTGGGTGAGATTTGTGAAATTTGTCCAGTGATTCTAAGGAGCAACTTGGCCACAGTAGGGAAGGTATAGGCCGCGGCGCAAGTCCCCAACCTACTCCTTTTAGCCTAGAAACCCCAATTTCTTCAACGGTAATGGTAAAAGATCATATAGGAACACTTGTGAGAGGTTATTGGGTATTGAAACTAATGGATGGTTGAATCGTAAACCCCTTATAGTAGTAGGATTCCTTTTATGCAAATTTTGTTTTGTTGAGGTGGTATGGTGATGACCCTAACATCAAGGTTCAAATTTTTCCTATATTTCACAATGTGATAAATTGTAACCACTCAAACCTTGATAATTAATTATTAATCGTATATTTAACCATAATCACAATGATTAGAAGGGAGGGTTGTCACACCTACAGCATTTGGCCAATGATACTTATACCTTACAACCTCCCTATAAATGATATAGATGTTTATTTGTAACCATTAATAGAGGAGTTGAAACAATTATGGAATGTAGGTGTCAAAACTTTTGATTCTTACACCAATCAAGGGTTCAATATATGTGTAGCTGTGATGTGGACTATTAGTAATTTTTTAGGTCTCAAAACCTTATTTGGGTGGAATACCCATATTAGGTTAGCTTGTCCATCATGTAATTTTGACTTAACTCTTTTTCACCTTCTTTATAGTAGAAAGTGGTGTTTTATGGGTCATCACCACTTTTTAGACCCAGGTCATAAATTTAGATTAGCTTGAAATTGATTTGATGGAAGAGAAGATAAGAGAAATCCACCAATAACAATAATGGGCTCTAAAATCTTAAGATAGTTTGAGAATGTTGACATTATATTTGGAAAAGATGTAGAAGTTGAAGGATGAGGAAGAAGACCTTAAGGAGTTGGTGGCATTGATGGAGAAACTCAACAATGGCTTAAGAAAAGCATATTTTTTCAACTTACATATTGGGTGAACAATTTGTTACGCCATAATCTTGATGTGATACATATTGAAAAGAATGTTTGTGACAATGTGGTATTTACTTTGCTAGATGAGATAGGAAAATCAAAAGACCATATAAGTGCATAAAGAGACTTACAAGAAATAGGTATTACATCTAATCTTTGGCCTGTTGAAAATGGTAAATATCCTTCATTTTTATTTACATTAACAAATGCAAATAAGGAGGTCTTTCTTAAGACTTTAAAGAATATCATTATGCCAAACAGTTATTTAAGTAACATTTCTAGATGTATTGATTTGAGACAACGTAGGCTTGGGGGATTGAAAAGTTATGACTCACATATTCTTATGGAACAACTTCTACCTTTAGCCATAAGAAAGACACTCCCTTGACAAGTGTTTACGGTTATAATTGAACTGTGTTCATTCTTTAAATAGTTATGTAATAAAGTGTTAAATATCAATAAACTTGGCCAGCTCCAAAATAAAGTTGTTCTCATATTGTGTCACATGGAGATGTCATTTTCTCCTTCATTCTTTACAGTAATGGTTCATTTGATTATACATTTAACTGAAGAAGCCAAACGTGGAGTCCTAGTCCAATATTGATGGATGTATCCTATAGAAAGGTAAATATATATTCACACTCTTCAATCTTCTGAATTGTTTAAAACCTTCTCAATAGCATCCATGACTTACAATGCAATGTATTTAATATAGCTACTTAGGAAAATTGAAGTCTTACATACGAAATAGAGCTTGACCAGAGGGCTCAATAGCTGAAGGTTACATGGCTCATGAAGTTTTAACTTTTTGTTTGAGGTATTTGAATGGAGTTGAGACAATTTTTAATCGACCCGAGTGTGTTAATGATTAACCTAATATTAGGTCATCAGATATCAACACTTTGTTTCCACTAATTGGAAAACCTGTTAATGGTTTTAAATACTTCACTCTTTCACCAAAAGGAAAAACTACAATCCTATCGGCATTTGCTTATAAACTGTAGAGAAGTAGACCCCTTTCTTTAATAAGTTAATTGTATCTATTAGTTTAAAATGCTCATTAACTAATGCAACTACCTTATTTCCTTATCTATTTCATGTGGGGAATTTAGAGACCACATAAGGAGACAATTAAGAAGCCGTACACGATCTTATTTTGAGATAGACAAGAGTTCATAAAGAGTTTGTTGAATGGTTTTCTCACTGTGTAAGCACATATACCCTCTTTATTATTATTATTATTTTTTTTTTATTAGCACGTCAAAAATGAAATCATCACTCTTTTGTCTTTTTAGATAAGAAATGATGTCAACAGATCTTATTCAATTGATATGAAGTTTCTAGCGCTAGGTCCAATTGATTGCGCAAAATGATATAGTGCATATAATGTTAATGGATTCAAATTTTAAACTTTAGGACAAGACCAAGGGTTAAGAACTCAAAATAGTGGAGTCTTTAGTACTTTTGGGACCAGAAGTTATGCAAGTAGTAGTGATGGCTATATGCACTTTGGCGGTGTGCCTTATTATGGAAAACTGGTAGACATAATTAAGTTAAATTATCATGGTCGCTTTATGGTGACTTTGTTCAAATGTAAGTGGGCTAATACAACCAATCCTCGAAGGACAATCACTAATGACTTCGGATTTATATCTATTAATTTTTCACAATGGATACACACTGGGGATCATGAAGATGACAAGACATATGTCCATGTTTCAAAAGCTCAAATGGTATATTATGTGGAAGATGAATTGGATAAAAATTAGAGTATAGCAGTACATATTAAGCCACGAGACTTATATGACATGGATGAAGATGATGAGAATATTTTATATAAGAGTGAGTCATATCATCCTCAAAACTTAGAAATGTTATTCCCAAATGAAGAAGTAAATATACCATTGGCAAGATATTCAAAAACTCAAGTTTTATGTATATTAAATTTTTCTTATATACTTTTTATGTTTTCTAAATATTAAATATTGTATTATGATTTTTTTAGCCTATTTCAATATTGTATGTTATATGTTTTTTTCGTTCATTTAACTCATGTTAACTTTAACTATTACTATGAATCTTAAAGATGAAGCGATTTTTCAGCAAGAAGGATAGATTGGGCTGCTCTTGTGATGGCACCCATTCATATTGTAATGGTTCCATGCTTACACACTCAGCCAGTGTTAGTGGTTAGGCCATGAACACTGCTCATATTTCACCCTTAGATTTTAAGGGTAGCCCTTCCACACAAGTACCAACTAAGCAGTCAACGCCTCAACTTCCACCAGAAGTGGTTGATGATGATAGTAATGAGCAAAATGAAGAACTTGTGTAACAAACGCAATTTTCGTAAAATAATGAAATGAGTCGTATAAAAGCAAGTCCTTTGAAATGACCTAGATAATGTCTCAAAAAATTTGGGTAGAATCCCAAGCTCCTAAAAATGATAATTCTAGGCTTATACAAAAAGAAAAATAGAGTTAGGATGGAGAAACAATTTGTAATAGAAATTAACGAAACGTAATGGTATTTTTGTAAATAAGTACAACTTTTGAAAAAAATATAAGAGGACTTTTTAAATGAAATTTTTGAGTTGCCTAGGGTTCTCAGAGGCCCCAAAAATCATGGGAAGCCTCGAGACTGGTAAAGCCCCTCCGGTGTATATTTTTTAATATCGGTTGACCCAAACTTTGACTGGTTCGTTCGGTAAGGTTTTAGCTCCAATTTGAGTGATTCCAAAGGTATTTTATTAAATTGGGAACTTAAATTTTATAATAGAAAATATGGTTCTAAAAAAGGAGTTAAAATAAAGCCAAAACAAAATTGCTATTATGAAAGGACGAAATTAAAAATTTTGGAAAAGTATGCTTCTAGAAGCTCCTACACACTTCTCCTTTCTTCTCCCACCTTCTTAAGCACAAAATTTTCTGCCCAAAATATAGAATATGATCCGCTCTCTTAGGAACACAAGAAGCGGAAGAAAAGGAAGAGAAAAATAAAAAAAAAAGGTAAGGAAATTTATAGAATTTCATACTCTTCCTTCTTCTAGTTCTCTTCCTCTCCTTCTTGGCTTTCTTTCTATGGTTTTTCTAAGATGATTGGTTCTATTTTTGGGCTAGAACACAAGGAGGAAATTTAAATTTCATAAGAGGAAGCAAACCAAGGAAAAAGAGCATTGAAAGGAAGCTTAAAACCAAGATAATTACTTGTTGTTGTTGTCTCTCCTTGTTGCTTCTTTCTTGATGAATTTTCAGCCTAAATCAAAACCATATGGGGGAGGGAATTTTTGTCCAAAAGCAAGAGAGAAACAATGGTTTTAGGCCATGGGAAATGGAATATGGCAAGAAATTCCAAGGAAAACTAACAGAAAACAAGATAGAAAAGTGTAGAGTTTTCTAGGGTTTTGTAAGATCTTATTTTATGTGAATGTTTCCTTGGTTATTTGAATGTTTTCTTGAGCTCCTAAGACCCTTAGGAACCTCCCCAAATGTCTCTCCCATCAAGAAAAATTCAAAAGCTCCAAGAACCCCATTTATGGAGGGTGTCTCGGCCAAGCTAGGAAGAAGGAGCTAGAAGATGTTTAAATTTATTCTAATCTTGGTTTGAGACTTTATATGATGTTAGAAGATGGGAGAAACCATTGAAAAAAATTTAGAAACCATGGAATGAGAGATGGAGCAATGGTGTCCATAATGGTGCTTTATGAAGCAATTTAGATTTCCAATTGTGCAATTGAATGTGTGATGGCTCCAAGGACCTTAAATGAGTCCAAGAAGTCTAGAAATAATAAGAGAATGGAACCTAGAAATTGAATTCCAAGAGTTGCTTCATTAGGCTAATTATGCAACCATAATGCCAAGTATGAAACCAAGTATGTGTTTAAGCTTTAGTTTAGTGTCTTGGCTTACTTCAATTATATGATTATGTGTTCCTTGTGATGTCTAGGCCAAGAGAATAATTATGCAACACCATAATTTCTATCTCATTTCTATCACATTTGCATGCTCATATGATACATTCCATGAGGGGAGTAAGAAAAATCCATTAAAATAATATATTTCTTTGCATTGTGTCATGTATAAAAATTTCATTCAGTGTCAAGTGGACCGTGTGAGCTCATATAACTCATTCTCATATTTAATTACATAGATACAACTCATTTGAATCATCATAGGTGGCCTACATCTCAAGAAACTTAAAGGGAGGCTCAAAATGTACATACATATTTTCGCCCAGATTTTTTCACTTTTTTGCCATAACTTTGAAAAATCATAAATAATTTTAGAAAAATATAAATCATACATTCTTAGACATTCTAGAAAGATACAGATGTCTAATTTATAATAAAAATATTTTTAGACCATAACATCTATAACAAAGGACGTTTGACATTTGAAAAAGTCCAGAGGTCAAATTATCCACTGGTGGTGTCATAGATTTTTGTGGCAAATTTTAAAAATATCCAATTAATTTCAAAAAAATCCAATCTATACAAATAATATCAATCTAGAAAGATGTGGATGTTAGCTAGAGGGAAAAAATAACTCCATACCGATTTAGGCATACCAGATCTCAAAATCCAATCAAACAATAACTGAGGTTGGGTGAAGTTCCTGATATTGGACAGATTCTTTGAAAATTCATATCCCCCTCTCTAGACATCCAAATGAGGTGCTTCTAATTGTCACAAGTTTTTGGAAATATCTAGTTTCACTGTATAAAATTTTGTGGCAATTGGACATCATATGAGCTCTGTGTGATAGATTTCATTTTCGGATCAGTATGAACGGTGACATGACCAAAACTAGAAAATTTTCTAACTTTGAAAATTTATCAAATATTCTCTAGACCTCCAAAAATTCTATTCTATAGTTTTCCAAAAATCTCTCAACAAGCTCTAATTTCATGCCAAATCTCAAATCAAGAAGAACTCATTTGGATAAAAAGTGATATAGGTTTCCATTATGATCAATTTAAGCTCCATATGGGATACCAAAATATCTAAATGGCTTTCCTTGGGGTTTGGCACCTCTTGGGTAAGTCTAAAAGTATAATTAGGACTTGTGTAGGCTGCTTAAATGGTTCCAAACTCCATGCATATCATTTTGGTCATTCATCCACACATATACATAATTCCACAATGCCATTCATGAAGCCACATTGTCCATATATACTCAATTTACATTCTATCATTCATATAATACATTCTTTCATTTCTACATCATATATTATTATAATTACACATGTTTCAAAGGTCATAGACCATGGGTTACATTGTTTGACATGGATATGGCTTTAAAGAACTAAAAAACATGCATTTTGTTGTCAAGATCTCTTCCTTAAGGTAGTTGGCTTCCATTACCTTATCCACTTAGTCCACCTAGCATGTTAGATCATTGGAGAGGAGGGAATGAGATTCAAAAAATCCTAATAGCTCATCTCCCATTCAATCATACATAATGGATGTAAACAAGTCTCATAAATATATGTATGGTTATATTGACATGTACAAACATTCAAAAAGTATTTTCATCATTTGAGAATGTCATACATAGCATATAAAGGCTTGCCAAGCAAGTAGATTGGCCTCACCCAATTTCTTATGGATATTGGACTTGCCTCACCCATTCTTTAAGAGATTCTTGGACTCAACCATACTCTTGGGAACCCATCTTGCTTTTAAGAGACTCTTTGCTTTGTCTCAACCAATCTTAAGGGTTCTTGGCTCATCCTTACCATAGTTAAGGGTTCTTGGCCTCACTACACTCAAGCAAACGTCAAAAACATCATATAAGAGCATATTGAAATATCATGGCACTATGGAATTAAAGTCATGCTAGAACACTTTTCATGGCTTAAAAATACACATACATACATCCGAGACAAGCTAAGCACACATCCATGAATGAGAAAAGATAGAGAGAGCTACCTTGTACATAATTACACACTTTTTCCTTTGAATCCAAGCTCCCCATTTTGCCCACACACACATAAAAGTGTAGGGAAGTTTTCTCTTAGCCTAAACACAATTTATGGAAGCCAATTAGGTTCATGAACTCAATTCTAAAGCTATACAATTTGCTTAGACACTAGGTTAGCTTATAACCTCACTGTGGTTCTATAATTGCACCTAATGAAACAACAACCCTCAATTAAATTCTAGGCTCTATTCTTTCCTTTCAAATATGATTCTTGACTTCTTTTAAACCTCTTTGAGTCATCATACAATCAAAACCAAGAGCCTAACTACATGTTGCTTTTTTAAGTCTCATTATGGAACATAAAGTACTAACTCACTTTCCATGGTTTCTAAATTTCTTCCAAGGCTTCCACTCATATTCATTCATCATATATGACTCAAAAATGGGCTTAGAAAAATTTAAAACTCTCTCTAGCCACACAAATCCCCTTAAGCTGAGGCTATAGAAGAAATGGGGCTTTTTGGAGTTTTCTTTTTTTTCTCAAGGGAGGATGCATATGGGGAGCCTCTTAGGGATCTTAGGAGCTCATTTAAACTCTTATTTAGGCCTAGGAATCATCATACAAAATCAAATTTTATAAGGTATACTTAAAACCCTAGGTTTTACACCTTGAAATTCCATGGCCTTTTCTTGAATTTCTTTGCATATTCTTACTCTCCTCCCTTAAATTCATAGAATTCACCATTGGTTCTCCTCAAAATTCTAGGGGGGAGGAGTAGCTACCATGGGATGTAAAATTTACCTTATTTTCTTACTTTTTCTCACTTGAATCTTGTGTTCTTTGAGCTCCTCTCTTCAAATTTGAATTTTTTCCTCAATTTCTCTTTCAACACAGATTTATATACTTCATTATAATCATAGGAAATAAAGAAGAATGAAGGAGAAGAGGTTTGAAAGAGAAAGAGCATGAAAAATTACTAAATTTCCATACCTTAAGCCTTTAATTTCTCCTCCTCTTTGCCTTCCTCTTGTGTGCCACTCCCCCTAGGGTTTTCCTCTAATTTTGGCCAGAACTTGGTCGTGAAAAATGAAGGGGGAAGAAAGGCACATCATATATATAGGTGGAAGGAAGTTACACTTTTTAAAAATTTCCATTTTACTCTTCATTTTTGGCATTTTTGTTTCTCCTTCGCTTTAGCTCCTTTTTGAGAATCATCTTCTCCATTATGAAATTTAGGTTTCCAATTTAGTAAAACACTTTTGGAATCACTCAAATCGGAGCTAAAATCTTCCTGACCGAATTAGTCAAAATTTGGGTACACCGACATTGGAAAACGTCCACCGGAGGTATTTTAACTGTCCTGAGGCTTTTCATAGTTTTCAAGGCCTCTGAGAATCCCAGAGAACTTAAAATTTTTATTTAAAAAGCCATATTGTGTGAATTCTAAAATTTTTTCAAAATTACAAAAATGCCATTACATTTTGTAAGTTTTTTGTAAGAAATTATTTCTTTATTCTAGCTCAATTTTTCTTTCCGTCTGAGCCGGGATTCTCATTTTTAGGAGTCTATAATGCTTCCCAAATTTTTTGGGACCTTAACTATCTCATTTCAAGGGACTTTTTTTTGTATCTGGTAAATTTCATTTGTTTACGGAGAAATCGTATGTTACGTTTCTCATGTTTTCTCTGGTTTTCAAAGAATTGGATGTTACAAATTAACCACCTAAGTGCTCTTGTGAAATCAAGGAGGGGAAGGAATTAACAAAGTAAGCTTGCATAATTTGAAAGGTAGCTCTTCGCCATATTCTTCATACTTTCTTATGTGCATATGTATGTCATGGTGTACTTGTGTGTGTTCTTATGATTTGGTAATATGCCACATGATCTCATGGAATTATATTGGTACCAATGTGTGCTCTTGATTGCCTTTGAATGTGAGATTAGCTCATAAGGGTGAGGTGATGCCAAAAACCCCTTAAAGTGGGTGAGAATGTGCCAAAAGTCTTAAGGCATGGGTGAGACTAGGCTAAAAGTCCCTTGGATGGGTGAGGCTAAGTCAAAAGTCCCTAAACCAAGAGTGAGGCAACTCTAAAAGTCCTAAAAATGAGGTGAGGCAAAACCAAAAGTCCCTAAAGCATGAGAATGAATTTTGATGTATGGATACGGCATGGAATTATAGTTTTGCACACTTTATGTTTCATAATTGTGTCATTGATGCATGTATGCCTTGAATGTATGTGAATGGGTGTGTGTGAGCTATTGAGATTCTTGGAATCTCACTCCCCTTCCCCCTTCCATCTTGAAATGTCTAAGTGGTCCTCAAGGTGTAAGAAAGGTAAGCCAAGAGCTTTAACTTGCTACACTTGGAAGATTTTGTGGTTTTCCTTGTATTTAATCACCAAAGTGGTCTTGTATACCTTGAGTAATGGTAATATGATGTATGGATTCCATGTAAACCCTATGTAGCATCAAATCAATGTAAATGTGGATTTTGACCCTTGAATGGCATATATGTTCTAGTGTATCTTTGGATGTGGAGTGGCCAAAATAAAAATTATATGGTTTAGGACCACGTAGGCAACTTAAATAAGTCCTAATTATGTTTTTAAACTTGCCCAAGAGGTGCCAAACTCAAAAGGAGGCCATTTGGACCAAAGTGACTCTTGATAGGGAGCAAAAATGACTATTTCATGAGGCTATATCACTTTTTGTCCAAATGAGCTCTTCTTGGTCTGAAATTTGGCATCCATATAGAGCTTATTAAGAGCATTTTGGGAAACTAAAGTAAGTAATTTTTGGAGGTCTGTGGAATATTTGGCGAATTGTTGAAGTTGAAATTTTTTTCTAATTTTAGTCATTGGTACTATAACACTAGTTTGAAATTGAATTCTGTCACTCATGGGGAAAATGATATCCAATTGCTACAAAATTTTAAAGAGAAACTAAACATTCCCAGTGACTTGTGCCAACTAGAAGCACCTCATTTGGATGTCTAGAGAGGGAGATACGAATTTTTGAAATTCCTGCTAGTATCAGCACCCTAACTGACCTCAGGAATTGTTTGATGGGGTTTCGAGGTCTGGACATACTTGAACTGGTTTGGAGTTATTTTTTTCCTCTATCTAATATCTGTAGCTTTTCATATTGGTATCATTTGCATGTATTAGATATTTGTGGAATTAATTGGATATTTTTGAAGTTTGCTACAAAAACCTGTGACAGCACCAGTGGATAGCTAGACCTCTGGACCTTTTCAAATGTCAAACTTCTTCTGTGTTGTGTTTCATAGTCTAGACATATTTTTAGCATAAAGTAGACATGTGTAGCTTTGTAGAATGACAAGAAAGCATAATTTTAATTTTTTTAAAATTAGTTATGATTTTTCAAAATTTGTGACAGAAATGGCAAAATTCTTGTTAAAAATACAAATGAGTTTTATGTTTCCCTTTGGTTTCTATGAGTTGTAGGCCACTTTTGGTGATGAAAATAAGTTGTATCCATGTAATTAAATATAAGAATATGATACATGAGCTCATATGGTCCACGTGACACCGAATGGAATTTTCATACGCGATGCAATGCTAAATAGTGCATTTTTTAATGTCATTTTCCTACTCCCTTTGTGCAATTCATGATGTGAGACTTGGAAATGATAGGAAGCAAGCTAGAAATTATGGTATTACAACCTATCCAACTTGTACAGCCTACTCAACATAGAAGAGTTTAGGCTGTTAATATTATTGGTAAGTATGTTAAGAAATTCCAATGCATTGAATTTATTACCCTCAAATTTGTGCACTTTGGTTTCATAGATGATCATGGCAAGGTAATACTTAGGCATCTAACAATTGATAATGCTTGGGCACTTCCATATGGTGAAAGAGTTTTATTGCAATAAAACGACAATTACCAACCAATTGGAGATAGTGTTGGATTGCTTGCTGGATTCTTAGGGACTATTGGGAGAGACTTTGAATTATTTCCCTTGAGTGATAAAGAATGGAAGTTTGGTCCTCAAAATGACAAGGACAATGTGTATAAGGACACTATATAGGTAATATACAATTTATTACATTTGAACTCTTTCTATTTATTATTTATATATTTGCATTCACTGTTATCTTTTATCTTGAAGGCTAAGTTTGTTGCTAACAATGATGCCCACAAGAAATTTATCTTGAAATCATTTGGAAATAAGTGGTAGAATGCTAAGCAAGACTTGTATAATAAAAGAAATGATGGTATATGTACCAGAGAGTAACTAATAGCCAAAGTCCCAAAAGGCATTCCTAAAGAGCAATGGGCAATATTTGTTGATTATCGCAATGACCCAAGGATTAAGGTAATAATTTTTTAAAAACATTTTTAGCATATTCTCAATTGGTTTTATGAATATGTTTTTGTCAATGGTTAGGAAAAAGCCAAGAAAAACAAGGAAAATAGAAAGAAGCAAACAATTCCACATATAAGTGGATCAAAGAGTTTAGCACGTAAAAAGGCAAAGATGGTAAGCTAAAATTAGTGGTAATAATATTGTATTCCTGCTATTAATTGATGTATGTTACAATCATCTTGAAATTTGTAGGAGTTTGAGTGTAGGCACCCAGTTAGTAGGAGAGATGTCTAGACTGCCACACATAAGCACAAAGTGTGACGACTCTAACTTTTAATCATTGTAATTAAGGTTAAATACATGATTAATAACCATAAACTAAGGTTACATGACATTCAGACTAATTACATTTTGAAAATGCGGGGAAATTTAAACCTTAATGTTATTAGAGTCATTAATTACAAACACTTACGTACACCAGGGAAACAAACATTCATTTATAAGCCTTGATTCTATTACCTATCAATTCCAACGCACAAGAATCTTCTACCAATGTTTCTAAGTCATCCCTTGATATTACCATATGAAAAAACAAGATTTCCTGGTTAATATAAGGGTTTCAAGACGTTCATCGCGGCTAAATTCCCCTTAGTCGTGGCCAATTCCTCTCGGTTTCACTCCTTACTTCGTTACTGATTTCGCCACAACGAGTTAAACCTTCGCCTCGATGAGGAAGCCTCTTGGAACCTACTTGGCTTGCCTCTCACTATTGGTTGCGGCTAATACCTCCTTTCGTTGCGCCCAATTGCTCTCTGGAATACTTGGCTCATTTTCACAAAAGTTCACCACGGCCAATTCCCATTTAGCCATGGTGAATTACCTTTTGGATGACTCCCAATTTTTTCTTTCACATTTCGCTGTGGCTAATTCCACTTTTCACCGTGGTGAATTGCTCTCTGGTACTCTCCTTGGGTAATTTCGCATCTATTAGCCGCGGCTAACAATATTTTGGCCTTAGCGAAATGCCTTCTGATCCTACAACTCCTAAAATCTTATCTTCTACTCTCCACTCTCTATCTAGGGGTTGTCTAGGGCCATTATTTCACTTGTTATGAAATTCTAATAGCATCTATCTAGCAGATTTGCCCTAGCCATTAAATCATTACCCATCCCATAATTAAAGACGGATTCTCCTACTCATTCATTGGACTTATATCAGTAAACTTATAAATTCCTCACAATGGTCATTAAATCATGTTTTCATCGGATAATTCATACATTGCTAGCTCAAATCCACATTCCATATATCACATGATTTCATTACTCGAATAGTCAATTAAAACGCAGGTTTACAAGCCATAATAAATGTTATAAACTCATACATCCATCAACAACTAATATGAAGCCTATTTCTCATTGGTTACATTCTATGTTATCAAAATACAAACTCCTACACTTGGCAATACAGATACATGTTGATGCTATACAGAGGTTAACAAAATTAGCATATACTATATTCTACTTAAACCAAGTGTAGCTTCCCACACCAGGCCTTAGCTCATGGATGTTTATCCATTTGCTTGCCTTTATCCTTATCCGAAGAACTTTCACCTGAAATGTTTAACCCATGAAATGGGGTGAGATGCGAATCTCAGTAACCAAGGAAATTCTATTCATATATTCTAGTTTAATTAACATATATGCATGATTTCATTTAAGCATCAGAAAACATACCAGTCATATCAGTAAATGAAATAATTAGGCTATCATGATTACTATCCCATACTAGCAATCATATTTCCACATATTAAAGGCCAATAACACCGGGAAAGACCGGTCCATGGCACCTACTCTCCATTGAGCACAACCAGGGCTCAGTGCATCTGGGGTTTGATCATAACCCGATGCCCGATCAAAGCACATGCACGGGTGGCAACTGTACCACAGCTCCACCATGGACTCACAAGATCCAATCACAATCCAATAGATAGCTAACCAATTTATTCAGTATTTCAAATGATTCATGTACAGCAAATATGAAATTAAAATAGATATATACATGGAATTAATATAGTCTCGGTTACCTCACTTGTAGCCAATCCTCAAAGAGACAATTAAATGTTACTTCAGCCCAATCACCATTAAAACCAAATTCAGATTCGGTTGCTCCTACCCTAGAAACCTCAAAATAACACCTTAAATTCTGAGTAAATTCATACAGAAACAATACCTATATTATAAATCAGCTATATGGGTCTTAAACTAGCAAAGAAAGCATCAAAATGGAGAATTTATACTTACCTAATGTCAGCCCTAGCCTCAACCTACGAATTTTCACCATAGAAACATCAAATGGCAAGTTTCAGATTTTGGGTGTGGGTGAAAATACTCTAAATGAAAAGCTAATTAGGCCAACATGAAGAGAAAGAGAAGAGGGTTAAGTTATATAACTATTACCTTGGCTAAATCTTACTCTAGAAGTGGGAAAAGATAAAAACATGCCAAGAACCCTAGCCTCTCCTTTAGACCTTCGAATTTTTGTGTGTGTCTCTTGTGGTTCTGCAGAATGGGGGGTGGTTAGGTTAGTTTTTAGGGTTTAAGTTAGGTTTTCTTTGGGTTATGGGCTACTCCAAGATCCAACTCCAAACGGGCTTTAGATTTTAGTTTTGTTGGGCTAGCTTTAAGGTGTTAGATTGCAGAATTTCATTAGGCCAGACTTAGTTTTAAGAACTTCATTGTTTTGGGTCTGTACAAGGTTTATTGGGCCATTTATAAGAGCCTATACAAGGTGGATTTTGGGCCTCTATCACATTGAATCAAATTAGGTCTGCACCTAGCTTATTGGTCCTCCATTAGCCTCTTATCATGATCTCCTACATTAACTTAGGCTTAGATGAAGTTTTTATCCCATTTAAATCTCAAACCTATATTAATAATTTATCTCTTCAAAATTTCCATTCACTTAACTTATTTGATTATTCCATATTAATTATTCCTAATTAATCCAAATCCTTGATTGACACCTTAATTAATTTTGGGGTGTTACACAAAGATGGAACTTTTGTCAATAATGAAGCCAAAGTGATGAGTGTAAGTGTTTAACCATCATTGTTGGCTTTGTATTTTTGTCTTTGTTCATGGAAAAACAAAAGTTATAAAAGAATATTGTGATGGTTTGAATGTCTTTTAATGACCATAGCTTTTTTATGTTGTTTATGTCGAGAACAATATTTTTATTAAGTAACTAGCTATTTATATGATTTAAAAAAATTATTTTTTATGGGAGATTTTGCCAAAATTTTAGGAATCCCCAAAGTGATTTATGTGAAAATTATGGTTCTATTATATTTGTTAATGGTAATTATGTTTAGTGTAAGATTATGGTTTTATTGTGGTTGAAGATGATGTACATAATATTTTAGTAAATATTGTATTTCTCATTTTAGTGGTTTAATTATAATTTATATCCTAACTATGTACGAAAAAGATTGCTCAACACAACTCTAATGTAGGGTCTTCATCTAAAGAAATATCAACTCAAGATTCCTTAGCCTTAGCTTTAAGAAGCAAGGAGCACTCAGGTTATGTATGAGGCTTGGGATTAGGTCCTTCCCCATCCCAAGTGTTTAGTCGTCATTTTTATAGTGGGATGAGTTTGTCTACTCCTTCTTATAATGAGTTACAAAATGAGGTCACTATGTTGAGATTAGAGCACAAAAATCTACAAGCAGCAGTGGCTTTCCTCCTCCAAAACTTTCAAGGTCAAGTGCCACCTGAGTTTGCTAACTTATTAGCTCAAATGGTAGTGCTTTTAATATCTATGTTGCAATTCGATTATTTACAGAGGGAATCTTTGTTTGATCTTTTTTTTAATATTCTCATCCTTTGATTAGTAATAAGATAAACATATATAAAAAGTTCAGTGTGAAATTTGAATGAGATAGATTGTTTAAAATGCAAACAATTAGTAATTGAAATTAGTACTTGAGGTTATACAAAATCGGAGCCAGAAAAGGATATACTTTTAATCCTAAAGTATTCTATCAAAATCAATAGAACGTTCTTGTATTTTTGTTTCATATATTTCTAATAACATTTTTATATTATAATTTAGGTACCTAATCAAGCAAGTGGACAATAACAGAATATAGCAAATCATTCTCCAGGCTTAAGTAATGATCAACAACATCAATAGAATGTTAGAAATTAGGAAACAACTTGTAAAAAAAATGTTTTATTTAATGATGTATGTATTTAACTCGAGTTATAATTTTAAAGACTATTTGATTATTGAAGTGAATTGTAGATGTAGTTGATAAGTAGTTATGATTATAAATTAAAAGTATTTTCAAGTGTTTGTAAATGTGCTTCTTATATAATATTTGCAATATTAGTTAAAATAAAAAAAATAATAGTAGCTGATGTCATTATTGTTGATAATTTTAGTGGAGGTCTAAAAAAGATACCATTAGAAATTAGATTTATTTAGTGACGATCATATAAATAAATGCCATTAAATTTATGAGACCATTTAGCAACAGTTCTATAGCAGCGGTTGAAAGAACCGCCACTAAAAGCATCACATTTAATGTCATTTTACCAACTATCACAAATTTGAGCTATAATAGTGATCATTCTCGCGGTTATAATAAACGCTGTTATTCCAGTTGTGGTGGATGATTTAGTAGCAGATATTGTAACCGCTGCTGTTGTAACATCCAATTTTCTGAAAATCCAAGAAAACGTAAGGAAACGCGAGAAACGTAACATATGGTTTCTCCGTCAATGTACAAAATTCATCGGATATGAAAGGAAGTCCCCCAAATAGAGTAAATTAAGGTCTAATAAAATTAGAATAATATTTTAAACTGCAAATAATGATGAGCCAAGGCCAGAGGTGCCTAAAAATTGGGGCTAAAATAGATGAAAAAAAAAGAGATCAGAAAAAGGTCCCGAAGAGCTTCCAAAGTCAAGTATGAAGGAGCCAAGGACTAAAATGCAAAGAAAAGTTACATGTCGGGCAAAATGTATAAATTGCCCTAAAGTTCAGGAAACCCTAGTTTCACCTTCTATTCGTGGCTTTAAGCACAAATATCAAAAAATCGAGCAAGAATCTCATAAATCCGTGACCCATGGTTAAACTCAGTTTGATAAGACGGGTCCAATGATGCCAAGTTGTCCGGATGGCCAGGCGGGATCCGGTCTGGGATCTGGTTAGCCTAATCAGTAGCCATGAGCAAAATAAAAAAAGAAAGTTATAACAATTATAGAAATAAAAATAGCTAAAGGGTTAAGAAACCCTGAGGAGTTTCAGGGACAGAATTGCAGTAAATGAAAAGTTTATAGCATAATCATAATACAAAACGGTAAAAATTACACCTATAGACCCAGGTGTCCGATTGACACCGAAATTTGTGAGGATTGAGGTTAAGGGCCCCTGAACTATGTTTGAAGCTCAGTATGGCCAGAAAGTAGAGGAAATAATATTTATAAATTTTAAAAAATCTAAAGGTATGTATTGTACCGTAAAACTTCAATTGGGCTCAAACACTAATTTTAGACTGCGGTAAGGCCCAATAGCTAATTCTAAAGGCCCAAAAAGAGAAGAGAAAATATAATTAGGGTTTTAGAGAAGATGAAACCCAAATATAAATATAAAATGAAAAGGAGAGAAGAAAATGATTTTAGTTATGTTAAAGAATTCACCATGATTAAGTTAGAAACTAACTATGGTTGAGTTAAAAGTAAACCATAGATGATTTAAGGAAATTAACCATAGTTACTCTCCATAACTTAAGGGCTAAGGCAAGGCTTCCAAGTGTGTGGCCAAGAATTTTTGAAAGAAGATATTTAGTTATGAAATTAGAAAATCAAAAGAAAAAGGAATGGAAGGCTAGGATTTGATCTTGAAAAGGTTGATTCAAGGGTCCAAATTTAGTATGACCATTTAACTTCATCCTAATTCATCTCCTTCACCTCCATTCCACCATTTTCATGCCACACACAAGGGAGGAGGAGAGAAAAACGTGAAGAGAGAGAGGGAGAGAGAAAAAATGGAAGATGAAGTGAAACCAAGCAAAACTATCACCATTCTTCACCAAATTTCTTCATCTTCTCCATCCTCTAACCATTTCCTCCAAAGGGAAGCTGCATATTCATCTTTTCTTCAAGGTGAAATGTTGCTCTAAGTGGGAAGAGAAAGGATTTTAGTGTGAGAAAAGCAAAGGAAGCAAGACTTAAGCTTAAAGAGTAAGTTTTCTCCATCTTATACTTGTAAATCATATACTTTAAGCTAGTTTTGTTAAACCCTAGCTATGAGTTATTTTTGGACAGCATATGAATCATTAGAAATGGAGTTTATATGTTGAATATGAAGGCCTTGAAATGATGTTTATATGTTGAACATGAAGGCCATATGAGCTTAGTTATTGTTGTTATGTGCTGAGACTTTGGAAAACACAAAAACTGTAATTTTTAGGAAAATAGAAAGCATGGGGAGATGCTGTCTGAATTTTTCCAAAATTTTTATGGTGTCTTCTTGATGTCTTAAAGTCATGTATACCAAATTTTAAGTCCTAAAACATAAAAGAAAAGGTTATGAAATTTTTAGAACCAAAGAAACGCACTTTGAACCTAAAACGGAGCTAGATTATGTGATAACCAAAACGTGATGTTGGGGCTGGAATTTGATGATTTTATCCATTCCAATGGATTAAAAAGGGTATTTTTAGTTAGGAATACCTATGGGAAAACCCCTAAAGCTCATGGGATAAAATTCATAAATTTTGGCCAAGAAATGCATACTATTCGACCATAGTGAATGGGAAGGGAAGGAGTTGGATTTTTTCAATTCCAATGGTCCCATTAAGTTTAAAAGGGTCATCCTACTTGAGAAGTTAATGTTTGTGTGTTGATTGTAATGAATTATCATTATAGGGTTTGATATTATTTTGGGAACTCCAAAAGCAAGTAAACCGAGTCCCAAGGATTGAGGAGCATTGTTTGCTAAGGTAGTAGTTTTCCTCTCTCTTTCTTTAAGCTTGTATATTTGTATAATGATGAGTGTTATGCTATATCAAGTTTCCATTTATGCTATAAGATGAGACATGTATGCTTAGATTGTGCTTGGCCTTGTATAAAATTCCTTATATTGCTATGCGATATGTGGCATCTTGACTGACATCATGTTATGTACTTACATGCTTGCTTGTGAATGAGATTGGTTTACTACTACTGAGATTTCATAATCTCACCCTAAATATAACCCATGCTAGGTTTGAGTTCAAGCAAAGAAAGAGCAAAGAATCTGGAGACATAAATCGAGGACCTTACTTTTGTGTACCACATTTTGTTATGTAATTAAATATTTTAGATTACTGCGAGTATGAGTTATATTATGACACTGTAAGGTACTCAGGTATGAAATGGAAAGCCATGTATATACCCAATCCTAAAGTAAAAAGAGTATGAATATCGTGCATAAGATGCAAGAATGCTTGTGCCTACATAAAGGCAAAATAATAATAATAATATGACCAATGAAGGGTAAAACTGCCCAACTTGTTGTAGGAGCAACTTTATATGAATTTATATGTGCTCTACTAAGTAAGTATTTTTCCTGTGTAAAGGGCTTAGAGAGCTTGAAGTAGAGCCCCGAACCGACCTCATACGATTTTTCTATAATTAATTATGTATTTGCAAAGTTAGATAAGAAATTGGAAATGACTAAATAAATAGTGAAATTGTGTGAGGAAGTTCTTAAAAGGAAAAATTTTAATTAGTTCAGGTTTCTGTTGATTCCTTTAAGTTTTATATAAGGTAATTGTAGTAGGAAAAGTATTATAAAATAAGGTATGACAGCTGTTATCTTTAGCCACAGTTATAACCGCCACTAAAGCTGAAAATAACTACCATTAATCCCCTTTTTCCTTATAGTGAAGGGCCTTAAAATAAGCATCACATTCTATAATTTACAACAATCGCTAAAGCTGAAAATAACCCCCATTAATCCCATTTTTCCTTGTGGTGAAGGCCCCTAAAATATGCATCACACTCTATAATTTTCCTTCCTAAATCTAGTTTAAATGGAGCAATACATACACACATTACCTTAAAAACTCAAAAATGCAAAAACTAACTAAGAGGAAAATATACTAATTCATGCCTTTTTTTTTTCTTTTTCTTTTACAATTTTCAAGCTCCAAGGCTCCAAAAATCCCAAATGCCTCCAACCTCAATTAGAAAGCCATAGCCATGTGAAGAACTAATTAGTTCAAATGAAAGAGAAAGAGGAGTAAATTATCTTTTTCTAAACTTATCGCAGCTAATTCCGCCTAAAACCAACACATGCAAGGTGTTGAAGGTAGCAACCTGGAAAACACTCTCTTGCATAATGTATCTCTCTCTCTCTCTTTTCTCTCTCAATGGTTTGCTACTATAGGACTAAAATGAAGCAATGAGCTAAGTTTAGATATTAGGTATAGCATTTTAGGCTAGATAAAGATTAGGCTTGGGGTATTTTAATGGGCTTTCTAACATTTCACATGTTTAGGTATTTTATAATGGTGTTTTATTTAATTCTTAACAATAATTTTGTATTTAAATAAAATTTTCAATTAACATCATTCAAACCCTTAAAATTTCCTTCACTAATTATGAATGAATTAGGTAAATTATAAATAAAAGGTAATTTTCCTAACTACTAATGAATTGAATAAATCCCTCCATTTAATTTAACTTCCTAGTAATTTCTCCTTTTAATTCCTTTTTTTCTAGAACTCCCACTAATTGATTTCTAGAACATTATAATGGCTAGATAAAGGTAAGAATGTAATTCATAATCTTAGTGGAATCTAGGCTTAAAAGATGTTTTGTGTCTTGCTTAACTTCCTCCTTTGGTGTGGTCGCAAACGTATCTATTTATAGGCTTCAGGGGTGGTTGGTTAATGATAATGGTCAGGCCAAATTACAAGTAGAGCCATATAAATTGTTTGATTGGGTGGCTTGCTAATGAGGTTATGTGTTGACACTAATGTATAATGTCATGACTAGCACATATTTTTAACAATATGATCTTACATCATAGTAAGTATATTAGTCATTGCAAGTAATAAACTCCAATATTTAAGTATTGAATCCCATAAGAAAAACGTGTAATATCAATTAATAGCTTAACCCTTGGAAATTGCTCTTTTCTTTTTACCAGCAAGCAACCTTAGGTGATATTAATCTATTTATCCTATATTCTAAACTATAATGAAAAGACTCAAATGGAGGCATTGTTTTATACAATTAGACTCAACAAAATGATCTAGAGAATGATTCCTAAGACTTCTTAACTCTAAGTTGATTAGAGGTTCATTAATTGGCGGCTTTAGGTTGTTCAAGCTCCAAATGAATTCTTCAGTATATCCAATAACCAGTTTAAGGTGATGTAACACCATATTCATAGAACTCATCTCATATAAATTCTAGGCTTCCTTCTATGAACAACATAAGGAAGAAGGAAAAATATTAAAAATAATCAATTTAATTGCATTACGTCATGGATAAATTTTTTATTCAGTGTTTTGTGGGCCATATGGACTCATCCATTTCATTCTCACATTTAAATACATAAACATAACTCATAACAAACTCAAGAAGTGGCCTAAAACTCGTGTAAATGGAAGGTATACATGAAAATATAGTGTGCAACCTTGGGTTGGAATTCCAAAATTCTGACATAAACTTTGAAAAATCATAACGAATTTTAGAAAAATCAAAATTATGCACATTATACCAGAGGTTGTCTATTGCTACTAGTATTGTCCTCCAACTTCAAAAATTCACATCTCCTTGCTTTAATGTCCAATTGGGGTGATCTTAATGGCATGGAAAGCTTATTATGTCTAGTTTATACCTATAAAATTTCATAAGCATTGGACACCATTTGGCCTTCGAATGACATAACCCAAGTTACTGACCATATGAATAGTGTCTACATTAGTTTAGCAAAAAAATACCAACTTTGAAAATTCATAAATAATTCCACAGATCTCTAAATAATTTGGTCTTTGGCTTCCAAAAAGCTCTGGATAAGATCTATATACATGCCAAATTTTATGGGCAAAATCATTCATTTGGTTAGATTTTGATATTGGGTTGCATAATGGTTATTTTTGTGTCTTATAAGGGGTCCAAATGGTCCAAAATTGCTTCTAAGACAACCATGGCCACTTAAACACGTAGTAAAGCGCCAAAATGATCTACTAAACTTGTCTTAAAGGTACAAAAATTCAAGTTTCTCAAACTCATTCATCCACCCTAAGATATACACAAGAATGCATATGTCAAGTCTTGCCATTCCATACCCAAATCATGCTACATCATGTATGTTACAGCAAATCTCATTCATACATAATACATTTACATATTTACATGTGCTTATAAGGTCATATAACGTATACAATAAGGAGATACATCATATGCCACTCATATGGCTACAAATTGGTATTTTCACATACTTAGTTGTCAATCGTCATTCTCTAGGCTTGGTGGCTTTCATTCCTTGGCTCACTTGGTCCACCTAGACATGTTAGACATGTGAGGAGGAAGAAATGAGATTCTAGGAATCCTAATAGCTCTTCTTCCTTTCAATCACATATAAAGAATGCAAATCTATGTCTAAAAGTGCATGTATGACTATTATGGAACATGTAAGCATTCAAAAATCATTCTTAGCATTTTAAAAGTCATACATAGCATGCATAGGCTTACCACGTAACTGGATTAGCCTCACCTATTCTCTTTAAAGATTTTGGACTTGCCTCACCCTTTTTCTTAAAGGCCTTGAACTAAGCTTTACTTTTGGGAGACTCTAAGATTTGTCTTAACCATTCTTAAGGGTTCTTGGCTCATCCTCACTATGGCTATAGGGTTCTTGGCTTCACCACACTCAAGCAAACCAAAGCAAAGTAACAAGACATCATTTGAATGCATAAAATAACATTTTGGTACCATGGCATATAAAATCATGCTAGAACACATTTTCATGCCTTAGCACATCATACACACATTCAAAGACAAGACAACATTCATCCATGTATGAGAAAAAGGAGAAAGAGCTACCTTTGTTACAATGCAAATTTTTTCTTTTGAATTTGGTTACTCTTCCTCAGCCCCACACACAAAAGAAGGTGGAGATTATTTCTCTTGGCCTAGACACATCATATGGAAGCCAATTATATTCTTGAATCAAATTCTAAAGTCATACATTCATTAAAAAAGCTAAGTAGTTCATATGGCTCTTTTATGGTTCCATAATGCACTTAATGAAGCAACCTTAAGAAAATATCATCTTGGCTCCATTCTCTCCATCCATTTATGATTCTTGACTCCATTTAAACCTCTTGGAGTCATCACACAATCAAATTAAAGAGTCTAGCTAGGTGTTACTTCTTTATGCCATAATATGAGACTTATGATACCACCTCACTATCCATGACTTCTAAAATTTTTCTAAGGCTTCCTCTCATCCTCTTCCATCATATATGACTCAAAAATAAGCTTGAAAAAATTAAAACTACCCCTAGATGCTCTGACCTCTCTAGGCCGTGGCTATGGAGCATGTAAGCACCAAGTGAGTTTGCTTTGTTTTATTGATGGAAGATGCATATGAGGAGCCTTCTAAAGATTTCAAGAGCTCATTCAAACACTCATTTAGGCCTAGAAATTATTATATCAAATCATATTTTTTAGTGGAATGCTTGAAACCCTAACTTTGCTATCTTAAAATCTAATGGCTATTTGATTATTTTCTTTGCATATTCTTATTCTCCTCCCTTATTTTTCTAAGATTCACCTTGGTTTAGCTAGAAATCCAACTCCTATTGGCTGGTCTCACAAAGGGCAAAATGGAGAAAAGAAGAGCAAGAGAGATTAAGTTAGAAAATGGCAAAATACCTTAGTTTTCTTGGCTTTTCTTGCTTGTTTCTCACTTTGCTTGGCCTCTTCTCCTCAAATCCGAATTTTTCACCTCTGTTTTGCCCTCCATACAGACCCAAAAGCTTCAACAAAACTATAGAAAGAAAGAGGGGAAAGAGGAGAAGGAAATTGGTGAAGGAGAAAGCATAAAAAACTATAAAATTCTTACACTTTTTGCTAAGTTTCTCTCTTCCTTCTTCCCTCCATCTTATGTGCCATTCTCCTCTGCTCTTGGTTTTATTTTAGCCTAGGAAATTCATTCATAAGGAGTGGGGCAGAAGTGGGGACATTTTTATAAGCCTATAGGTTCATTTAAGCAACTCTTAAAATTTATAATTTAATCCCTCTTCTTAGTTTTGTTCATTTGGGCTTATTTCAACTCCTTTTTGAGAACCATCTTCTTAATCATAAAACTTAGGTCTTCTAATTCATAAAATGGCCTTGGTTTCACCCAAATTGGATTTAAAATCATTCTGAACCATTTAGTCAAAGTTTCAGTTAATTGACGGTTGAAATTGCTCATCGAAGGAGTTTAAACTGTTATAGGGGTTCCCATAGTTTTTAGGGCCTCTAAGAACCCCAAAAAGTTCAAAATTCACATTTAAAAATCCCTTCTATGAGTTTTCTAAAAATTACCCAAAATTATGAAAATGCTATTACATTTCGTTGCATTTTCATTAAAATCTGTCTGGCTATTTTGGCTCTAGTTTCAGGGTACCTCTAGCCTTGACTCATCATTATTTATGGTCTAGAATATTATTCTAATTTTATTGGACCTCAAATCACTCTATTTGGGGGACTTCCCTTTGTATCCGGTGAATTTTATGTATTTACAGGGAAACCGTACGTTACGTTTTTCAAGTTTTCTCTCGTTTTCAAAGAACCAGATGTTACAGGTGATGATTATCATAGTGGACAAGCATTCAAGGATCCTTTGCATGTTTTGAATAGGACGATAACATAGGCTAAAGCCAAAACAATTAAGGATGTAATACAAAAATTAGTTTTAGCTCGTTAGGTTGAGAGCATCAATTTGAAAAGCAATGCAACAATTGGCAAAATAGGCTTAAAGGAAATTAGGTTTTTTTTATTATAAATGGATTACTAATCCTACTTAAGCTAGGAATCCATATTAGTTTAGGCTTTTTTAAATTTTAATCCATTAGTTATTAGGCTTTATTTTGTTGCCATATGTATATGTGCATGAACAGTGTTTTAAGAGAGATTTGGATTAATCAAAATGTGAATTTCAGAGAGTGTATGCTGCTTTCTCTTAGTTTCATGTACTACTATCAAACATATCAAAAATTTCCATTTATGTGGTGTTCAATTACAACTCCTAACCTTATATCCATAATTAAATACTAATTAAATAATTAATAATATTCATGTGCAGAAGCTATTAAATAATAAAAGATATTAAATGATCTAATTAAATAATCAATTCTTTATTAAATGATCAACCATTTAATTGAATCATTATGATTAATATCCTAACTCATATCCATCTTAACAAAATATCAACTATGAGTATAACGTAGTTTGATACATTTAATTTGAATAAAATTAATCTTGCTCATAATAGCTAAAATATTCCAAATAAAATATTGTGTAACATAAATCTTTTAGTAAAATTTGAAATGACATTCTACCATATCAACTTTAACATAAAATAGCTCAACTAAGATATTCATTACACTACTTCCCTTTACCATACTCCATTTTTCTACCTAGAAATGCCAATTCAGAAAAGTGTAGATGAAATAAAAATTTTATTAGCTAGTGAAGCTATAAAGTGTCATTCCAATAATAAATATAATGCTTTTCACAATTACTTTAGTTCCATAAAATATATATGCATTTCTTAATGCTTTTGCTATATGAACAATCAAAATATGCAATTTAGTCACTTTTGTATCAATATCTTGATTGAATTTGAGCCATGGAATGTGTCATCCTCGTTAATGTTCATCCTACAATTCTTGACAACAAGTAGACTTATCAAAACAAATTATTAATATCACATATTAATTCATTTAAGTACGACCATGCATTTCTTAGTCTCACTCAATTAATGGGCTCACATATATTACTCCTTTTATATAAGAAGGATAAAATCCTAATCACCGCCTTAATGGCCACCCTCGTTAAAGGCGATACAAGATGGTATCCAAGTATTCAACTCTTCATGTAGAAAACTGTAGTGACTTTAGGTCAAAGGACTTTCTTCACTATAATCACATGAGAATTACTAATGACAATTTATAATCTATGTAGCATTCTTGTAGTGGGTTAGTCTAGTACATTTGTTCTTTAGCAATATACCTATGTATTGACTTGATATTACATATTTATGGTTTAAAGTCATTAGTCACTACATATACTAGTCTTGATATATTATTACTATCACATATCGTAATAATACTTGATTAGGAACAATTTAAGAATAATAATTATTTTAGAGACAATTACATATTAAGTTATATTGTACAGATATAAAAAAAATAAAATATAACAATTGTATTGCCTAAAAAATATGATATAACTTATGCTATTACAATCATGTTATAATTGGCTCTTAGGGCATATACCAACAGAATTTTGTAAGATATACAATGGGATCGAAGTTGGCATGATGCATTATGAGTAAGGCCATAACAGAAAATTTATTAAGTGATGAACAAATTTAGGGCAAATGTTAAGTGAAGAAGAAATTTAATAAGTTAGTGGTATCAAAAGAATCTTACCCATGACAAGAAATCCCCTAAAACTTGCAAGGTGGTATGTTAAGTTTCCAAAATCTTATCCTTTTAAGCACTAAAATGTAAGTCTGCATTTGATAACCTTAGAGGTTGAATTTTAGGCTAAAATTTGGCATGCAATTAGAATACATGTAGAAATTTAAACAAGCCAAAGTTGGTGTTTTTTGGAGTCCTACAGAATATTTTATGAATTTCTAAACATGGCCCAAAATATTGCCATGCATAGATTTTTCCCTTGTTTTAGATCTGATCTTCAAAGCTTTTCAAGGATTAAAAGTAATCTTTTAATTCTAAAATTTTTTACAGTAGAAAGTACATGTAGAGAGCTTTCTAACAAGTCAAAGTTTGTGAAATTTGGAGATCCTTAGCTCAAGTTATGAATTTTCAAAATTTGGGGCCAATTAAGACAAAATATGCTCTTGGTGTGCCAAGTAGGAGAGAAAGGTCATGGAGAGTGCTAAAAGAGGCTCTAAATTAGGTTAATCACTTTATATTAATGATTTAGAATTGGTTGAGCTATGGTTGACCATTATGTTGCCTAATTTGATGTTTTAGGCTAAGCTAGTGGGACCATTCCACATGGTAGTAGTGAGGTTAAATTAAAGCTAATGAGATGACCAAGTTTGAATAAGTGGTAAGGGCATTGGGTTAAGCATATTTCAAGTGGCTTACTCTTCCTATCCTAATATACATGTTGATTGTTGAGCTTGATATGCATTGTGTGCATTGGTTGCTATGTTAACATGTTTTTTTATATGTTTCACATGCTATGTTTGATGGCTAAAGGCTGAGGCAATCAAGGCATAGGGAACGAATGCAGTAGTTCTCCCAAAGCCCATCAAAAAGAGCCTAAGCTAGGTTAATTTATCATGGCCATGATAGAGAAAGTATAAGTTGAAGTAAGACTCTTTATGATAGTTTTAATGCTTGAAGAGTTTGACATGACATGCTTGCACTTTTCTTGCTTGACTACTCATATGTATATAATTGGTATGGATTTAAGTATAGCAATTAAGATTCTACTTGTAATCTTACCTCCTATTCCCAATAACCCATGCCAGGTACTAAAGGAATGAATTACAAGGACAACTAGGAGAATCCAAGGCTATTAGCTTATGAAGTTCAATTTTACTGTATTTTTAGTTATGAAAAATGTAAAGTGTTGTTAGATGTATAATTTAATGTTATGAGCCATTAGCTTATGATTTGTAAATGTGATATTGCCAAGCATCATATCCCCACATCCTTGTATGCAAAGTTAAAGGGGTAGTATTTGTAAATACCATAGCATGTGATGTTGAGTTAATGTTAGCTTTTGGTATCATTATATTGTATATGTTTTCATTGTTAGTGAGTTGGCTTGAAATTGTGACTATTTAATGGTTTGGGTAGTCAAGATTTTAAAGGGAGACTTTGGTAGAGTTTATACAAAATTTATATTACTTTGTTTAAGGTCATAATGAATGTATTAAATCTCAAATATAAGCCTTATATGTGATTATTTAATTATGGGCTAAATTGAAATGCTATGGATTAGAAAGGAGAAAAGATTTGAAGAAGAGACAAAAAAAAAGGTCTCTTAAAATCTAGCTATTGAACTATACAATTGGGTAATTATTTGTTATGTGACTATATAAGCTAAGGTGTTACAAAAGCCATGGTCATTCTTCTAGCTTGAGCAAAATAGAACGTGCTTTATTTCACATTTCAATTCTATAGTTGAATTTTGACTTGCACCATTTTTTGTATAGACCTTTAAAATTCATTGAGTTTGGCCTAAAGCATCCTTTATATGTTGACTAAATGTAGGAAAAACCCAGGAGTGAAAATGATTCGCTTTGCTTCTCTATTCCTTAATTTTGTAGAACTACCAAGGAAAGGCCTAAATTGGAAATAGGTGCACTTTTAATGTCAAGTTGAATGACCAAATGAGCTCCAAAATTCATGAATTTGGAATGATAATTATCTAATATGACAAGCATAACATACAAAAATTTTAGATTATTTGGAGTTCATTTGGCCCTTAAATGCCTAGATACAACTTTATTACCTGGTTTTCACTCTTTACCAACGATGAGCCCATTTTGTCGTTAGGTTGATTTCTAACCTTTTTCCTACCATTCCTACATATGTATGTGCCTATTAAAATGCCAAAACAACCATGGAGAAGGCATGCAAGCCTTTTAATGAAAATCCCAAGTAATAGGTGTAACATCCAGTCCCTCCGTAAACGTGAGAAACGCAATGTTCAGTTTCTCCGTAAACATCAGAAATAGGCCAGATATAAAAGGAAATCCTTGAAATAGAAGGAATTTGAGCCAAATAAATTTATGATAAAATTCTAAATAATGAAAAATAAGGATTTGAGCCTTGAGTTGCTCAGAAATCAAGGCCAGAATGATTCGATAAATTTGCCGAAAGGCCAATGGCATTTTGGTAAATATGGGTACTTTTTGAAAAACTCATAGGAGAGCTTTTTAAATGAAAGTTTTGAGTTCTCCAAGGTTCTCAGAGGCCCCAAAAACCATGGGAAGCCTCGGGACCAGTAAAGCCCCTTCGGTGTACTCTTTCCGACGTCGATTGACTCGAACTTTGACCGATTCGTTCGGAAAGATTTTAGCTCTAATTTGAGTGATTCTAAAGACATTTTATTAAATTGGGAACCTATTTGTTATGATGGAAAAGACGGTTCTCAAAAAGGAGCTAAAACGAAGGAGAAATGAAAATGAAAAGTATGAAAGGGCAAAAATAGAATTTAAGTGTTAAAGGAAGCTTCCCAATTTCTTTTTATAAGTCACGTTCTTTCTTTCCTTCATTAAACCGACTTACTTCTGCCCATTTTCAGAGAAAAACTCCAGCTTCTTAGGCGCACAAGAGAAGGAGGATTTTGGAGGAAGAAATTCAAGAAAAAGGTAAGAAACTTTAAGAAATTCAATATCCTTCCTTCTTGAATCTTGCTCCCCTCCTCTCAAGCTTTCTTTCTATGGTTTTAATGGAGAGTTTGGTGCTGTTTTGGGGGCAGAATAGAGAGGGAAATTTCGAAAATTGAGGGAGCAAGCCAACCAAGTGGAAGAGCAAGCAAAGAAAAGCAAGAAAACAAGGTAAAACTTTCATTCTTTGGTAATTTCTTCCTCCCCCTCCCTCTTACACGAATTTGGCCACCATGAGCCCAAGTCTTAGGGGTTATTTTCTGTCCAATTTATGGAGGGATTAGATGTTTTAGGTGGCAAAGATTAAGAATGAACCAATAGAATCAAGAAAGGGGCATTAGGAAACAAGATGGAACCATTAGGAATCCAAATGCTCCTTTGCAAATCTGATTTAACATGAATGTTCTTAGACTTAAATGAATGTTTAAATGTGCTCCTAAGATCCCTAAGAGGTCCCCCATATGCCTCTTCCTCCACGAAAACAAATAAAACCCCATTGAAAGTCATGAACCTAGAAGTTGGAAAAGTGTAAAGCACTTAAGGGGATTGTAAAAACTGATTTAATCCATAAGTTCCCTTGGCTATTTAAGTGTTCCCTTGACCTCCTACAACTCTTAACAACCTCCCTAAATGGTTCCCCCATCAAGGAAAAATCAAGAAGCCATTAAATCCCATTTATGCTCTAGGTTTCGACCAAGTAGGGATGGCATAGTTAGAGAGAGTTTTAAATTTTTCCAAACCCATTTTTGAGTCATATATGATGCATGAATGTGAGAGGAAGCTTAGAGAATGAGTTAGTGCTTTAGGTTCCATATTGTCACCTAAAGAAGCAACATGATGTTATGCCCTTTGTTTTAATTATGTAATGACTCCAAGAGGCTTAAAAGGAGTCAAGAATCATATTGAAAAGGAAAGGATGAGGCCTAGAAGTCATTTGAGGGGTGTTGCTTCATTAGGAGCTTTTATGGACCATAATGAGACTTATAGGATAACCTAGTGTCTAAGTAAGTGGTGTGACCATA
>JAIUCV010002409.1:0-47332 GCA_026724425.1 Erythrophleum ivorense
GCGTCCATTAAGTTGGATACATACCTCAACAAGAACCCTAATCTTCGGATTGTGGCAACTTCGACCATCAGCTAAGGTTGTCGTATCTTGGGATCTTAGATGAAAAAAATCGTTAGTTTTTACCTCTGATAGACTTAAAGCTAAAGTCGATTTGATCACTCGGTTTTAGATCCTTAGTTAATCTATGCATCAAAAGTGTTATAGGTTGATAGAACAATCATTGGTGAGCGATTCGTCCTTAGCCTGCGAGAGTTGATGCTAAGGCGAATCGTGAACATATCGAACCTGTTTTTATTGCTTGTTTTTAACTGCTAGATTCAAACGAGAGTTTAGACATCTAGGTTGATTAGCAAAGTTGTTAAGATCACGAGAGTGGATTACCATACTTCCGTGTTCGAGTTCGAAACCTGTTCTAAATCATTGGCCTGAATAGTCATTCGGTTACTTTTCATGAGCTCCTGCGATTTGCCTCGGTCTAGTGCTTGTTCCATATTGAATTTATATCATTATTTGCTTTCGTCACTTGTTACTTAATCACAACCAAACCAATCAATCTTGTCTTAGCTTCATTTCAAGTCTCATAGTTCATAGTGCAACGCTGGTCCTCTGGACTCAAATCTTTTATACTACAATAACATCCTTTTATCACAAGAAGCAGTTCATAGGATAAATAGGCTTAGCTTGTATAACTGACTTAATCAAGACTTCTTTTCCTGCTAATGATAAAAACTGATTATACCATAAGTCAAGTTTATCTCGAATCCGATCCACAACATAATCAAACTGTGCTGTCTTATTTCTACCTATCTGTTATGGTAGACCTAAATATTTTCCTCCTCCACCAATATTAGAGATGCCAAGGATACCTTTAAGCTGTGTTCGCCTATACTCTAGGATCTTCATACCAAATATAATTGAAGACTTAGAGAGATTTACCTTTTGTCCTGAAATAGTCTCATATAATCCCGAAGAATTTTGGCAATTGTAATACAGTCCTCACGAGTAGCTCGACAAAACAGAAGAGAATCATCTGCAAATAGAAGATGAGACAATGTAGGGCAAGCACGAGCTAGTTTCATTCCTTGAAATTGTTTTTGTTGTTCAGCTGTATAAAGCATTTGACTAAGCACCTCCGCACATAGAAGAAACAGATACGGTGATAAGGGATCTCCTTGACGTAATCCTCTGGTAGGAATAATATCCCCATATGCAACTCCATTAACTAAAAAAGAGTAAGAGACAGATGTGACACAAGTCATGATCCAATTAATCCATGTATCAGCAAACCCCATTCTAGACATAATACGTTTCAAGAAATCCCACTCAACACGATCATATGCTTTACTAATATCCGTTTTAATGGCCATATAAGTTTGAGCACAATCACGTTTTGATTTAAGAGCATGTACCAGTTCATGAGCCACCAAAATATTGTCTTGAATGCATCGTCCTGGCACGAAAGCAGCTTGAGAATCTGAAATGATATCACCAATACAACACTTTAGTCGAAGTGTTAAGATTTTGGAAATGATTTTATAGCTCACCCGACATAAACTTATTGGACGAAAATCGACCATTGATGATGCCTCGTGATGCTTAGGAATAAGACAGATTTGTGTCTTATTCATAAGATTCTCAAGCTCGGAATGTTCAAAAAAACGTTTAACCATTATCCCAACATCATCAGCTATGACACCCCAAAATTGTTGATAGAAAGCAGCAGTATAGCCATCCTCACCAGGAGCTTTATCAGAGCCAATCTGAGTTACAGGCTCCTTAATCTCTAAATCACTAACTGGTCTGGTAAGCATTGCATTCATCTCCCCTGTAACCCTCTTCTGAATATCTGGGAAATGGATGATATCATGATCAGGCAAAGAAGAAGAGAACATATCACGGAAATAATCTTCAGCTACTTTAGCCATAGCTTCATCCTTAGTGTGTATTATTCCGTGATCATCCTTAATACTTTTGATACATGAGCGTTTCTTTTTAGCCATAGTAACACTATGAAAAAACTTAGTGTTCCTATCACCAACCTGATGCCATTGATTTCTACTCTTCAATTTCCAAAACTGTTCTTCATCTCGATAAGCTTGATTAAGTTGTTTCCTCAAATCTGATATTTCCGCCGATGTCACCACAGGGTCACGTAAAGCTTGATCTATCCGCCTCCGCAACTCATCGATTTTTTCAGCTGCATTTGTCTTGTGTCTTCTTTTCCAGTTAGCCATTGCTTTCCTACAAGACACTAATTTGGAATTTAGGTTTGCCCTTGTACGATTACGACACTCCCAAGCATTAGTTACAGTCTCTACAAAATCTTCTTGGTGAACTAGCCTTTTATCATAACGGAAATAGCCTTTACGTATATGATCTAGATACTCGATAAAGACAACAATGGGTCTATGATCAGATTCAGCAATATCTAGAAAGACAGATTGAGAAGCTGGGTAAAGGTTACGCCATTCTGAATTAACCAATACTCTATCTAAACAACATTCTACAACCTCATTCCTCCGTTTAGCTACCCAGGAAAAAGGGTTGCCTTCAGATTTGAAGTCAACCATATCACATACCTGCAACATAGTTTTGAACTCCTTAAAGCTTCCTGGATTCCTTAGACGACCTCCTCGTTTCTCTGATTGATCCAAAATTTCATTAAAGTCACCACACATCATCCAAGGACCAATCCTTGTAATAGCCAGACGTTGCAATCTTTCCCAAAGATAATGACGAAATTTTGGAATTGGATTGCCATAGACGCAAGACAAGTAAAACTTAAAAGACTTATATTCCACAAACAAGTCAACAAGTCGTGCATCAGCAGAAATACATTGAACAGAAATAGAGCTTTTCCAGAAAACAACTAAACCACCACTCAAACCAACAGGAGATACAATCGTCATATCATCAAAACCCAAATAAACCCCAATATCACGCACATAATCGTCCTGTTGCTTCGTCTCCACCAGAAACAGCATGTCCGGGAGATACACTCTCTGCATCTCTCGTAGACGTCGAACTGTCAGGCGCTGTCCCAAGCCTCGACAGTTCCACACCTCAACTCTCATGGGGACAGTGGTGGTACCGGGCCCACCGCGCCTCTGTCCACTGGGTGTAGGATGGGAGTAGCGTTCTCATCATCCGAGTAGTTGTGTTGAATCATACATAAACCATTCACCAAAGCTTGGGAAGTACAATCAACGTACTTATCTATGCTGGCTTCATTATTCCTACTTTTCTTAGATAGTGGTCCTTCAACATCAGGAAGAGTATTAGTATCCGGAGTAGTAGGAGAGGTGTTGTTACCTGTGTCCTTAAGAGCCGAGTGAGAGCTTGGCTCAATGTCAGACACAGAGAGTTGATTGTCCAGAAAGCTCCCGTATTGCAGGACTCTTCTTGTCGGATTCCATGTATCCGCTGAGCCAATATCTCTATCCGCAGTGGCCGGAGAGGCAGAGTACTCACCATGTTGTAGCAATCCGTCCTGGCAAATCTCATTCACTAATGTTTCAATGAAAGCGCGCTTACGTGTACTATTGTCTCTTTCCCTGAGAAAAGAAGCTTCCGATTCATCAGACTGCTCCATAGCTTCCTCCAAGGTAGCCAAGTGATCATCCATACCATCCATCATCTGAGGAATATCCACATTCCTTTCCCTTTCGTCACCCAATTGATCAGACGGACCCTTGGAAACATCGTCCTGCACAGCATCGTTATCCTTGTTAGCAGCATTCTCCTGATCATTAAGAGGCACCACTGCATTTTGTGCGTCTCCATTGTTTGCAGGCTCCTCATCATTATATTCATCATCCTCCAAATGCCCCACAAAAGCCGCATTAGACAGGTTACAATCAGCAGTATCATGTGTCAACAGGCCACATGATGCACAGACGCCACGCAGCCGCTCATATCGAAACTTGAGGAGCGTATTAACACCAGGAGTGAATTGGAAATTCTTTTGGAACCGCAAAGGATGGCTAACATTCCAGTCGATCCGAACTCGGACAAAATCCACCGCCGCTGGTGCTTCCGGGTTGAAGGCAACATCGAGGACACGACCCAACCGATCCGCAATACAGTAAATAACATCATACGTTAAATACTGTAGAGGAATACCACGGATCTGAATCCAGAAAGGAATGAAGTTAAGCGTGGCTTGATTGAAGTCAGGAGTTGAAACGAGGTTTTTACGTGAGGTTTCAATTACCCACTCTACTCATATCATTGTAGTGTGAGGTTATCAATCCATAATGGAGCTAGTTTGAGGACAATTTCGAATGCAGAATACTATCAAGTCAAGGGCACAAAGATTTTGTATGTAACAAGTAACAAAGACAAGAACTTAAATGTAAATAAGAATGATTGCAAGACTAAATATAGTATGCAAATGTAATAAGCTAAAAGAAAGATGTAAACTTTATAATAAATGAAAGGTCTTGGAGTGAGGTTATCGAAATCGAACTCTTAGGGAATGATAAAATGGCTAGAAATGTTCAAAGATCACTAAGTCTTAGGGAGAGAGTTCCAACAGCGAGATTCACCCACTTCCGTGGTGAGAATCACAAAACCGGCTTTGAATCCAAAGGATCTATCTTTCGGATAGTGGACTCTAAAACCGGTCTGCAATAAGCGCCAACTCTCTTATACCCAATGAACTCCCCAGACATCCACTTCCGTGTGTAGGGATGAGTTCATCCTCTTGCTGGTCGATCTGACAACCTCCAGTCACTTTCGGTGTAGGAAGTGTCTTGGATCGAGACCAAAATGGCCAACTAAGGTCAAGCCTTAAGCACGCCCAGCAAGAGAAGACTCCTGAGATGATTAAACACGCCTAGACACAAGATCTATCCCTACCAGCTCGATTCTACCTCACCCCATATGACCAAAAGGGATCTACTCACTATTCATAATAAGAACACCAAATCCCATGGGGGAAAGGGTCCAAATCGTGAATAGGATGAGGGATTAGGATTAGAATAAGCAAGATAAGAAGAATGCAAAAGGAAATAAACAAACTTTATTTAAAACCAAGTACAGATCTACAAATTCGAGCTTAGAGGCTAAAGACCAAGTTTTGGTGTTCTTGATAAGAGAGATTACAAGATAAGATCCAAAGAAATTAGGTTTAAGGCTTTATATAGTTCAAAGGAAATAGAAGCCCTCAGTCAACTCATTTAAGTTGACCCATCTCCTTCCCAATACGAAACACTTCGAAACAACTCAGGGAAATCGCGGGTCAATGGCCTCTGTTTCGGTCAACGCTCTGCATTTCTCCGCCAAACAGGTTCTCAACCTGTTTCACAACCCGTTTGCCGTCCAGACTCCATGCTTCTTCATCTTCACTCCGTTTCTGCCCCTCTTCAGCTCCAAAACACCTGATACAACTCCCAAATGCACAACTAATGCAATGCAAGTCCTAAATGCCATGTGTTTGTACAATGCAAGAGATCTACACTAAAATGCTAAAGATATGAGCTAATATGGGGGTGAAACTAGATGGAATGTGCTCCTAAATGATGCAAAATACAGAGACATCAGGAGTCCATCGCTGGAGAACAAGCATACGATCCTTGAACGCCCAAGGACCCCGGTTCAGAACAGATTGGAGTAATTCCTCGGAAGGAAACACAAATTGGAACCGCTTCGATTCCACCATTCGTCCAGTAACAATATCGGAGAGGCCCCAAACTCGCGGCAGAGACGTCACGATTGCAAGGTTGTTCTGATGGCGAGGGATCAAAGGTCGACCAATCAACGCAAATTGGTTAACACGCACTGCTTCCGAGCAAACCGCCGAGGGCAAGAGGATTGGTTCGTCATCAATCCCAAGTTAAGATCATGAAGATCAACTTCAGTCATTCACCACTTCAGTCAAAAGATCAACAAGAAACAAGACAACAAAAGTTGATGATTCTTACTCTTGGTTGTAAATTTATTATGTATTGTACACTATTCTCATTTTCAATTCTAGTAATATTTGATATAATCCACACAAATTTTGTCAGCGCTTTTTCAAAAATTACAAAATTAATTACATTATGAATTATAATTGTTTTGCATCTATTACTATAGTGTTATTATTAAATATGTCATAGATATTGTATTTATAAAAAACGAGCTCCCGCGGGATTTACAACCTAGATACTAATTGGAACTCTAAATTAGTGTGTAAACATTTGGTTAATCACAAGACTAGATGAATTTTTACCCATGCAGGTTTTATTTCTTACACATATTATTTGACGGTTTATGACATTTTGCTAATTTTTTTTATCTTATGGAAAATGAACATTACAACAGCTACCGTATAAATCAAAGGCTATTTTGACCATTCCATCTTTCATCAAGTAACTAGGTGATATCCCGGGCTACACCCGGATTTTTGGTATAAATTTTTTTATTTGCTTATTTGAGTATATATATTATTGGGGGAATTTCATTTTTTGTACCCAAACAATTTTTTTTTTTAAAAAGTATACCCAATATCACTCTTTAACCAAAAGTATATCCCAAGGGGTGTAAAATGACCATTTACTCTCTTATGAACAAACAATAAACGCGTGCAGCAATGACCATTTTACCCACATAGGCGAAGTCTACATAAGAAGTTTACGTAAAGTAGACTTCTAAACGAAGTCTACAACACCTTAAAATCTTAAATTTAAATTATAAAATTAAAGAAAAATATGTAAACCAAAAAAATTATACATAAATAAGACATTGAAGTTTGGCATCTTTTAAAAATAATTTTGCTTAGAAATGAATTAGCCTAAGTTCAAAAATGAATTAGCCTAAGTTTACTTAAAGTAGACTTCTAAACGAAGTCTACAACACCTTAAAATCTTAAATTTAAATTATAAAATTAAAGAAAAATATGTAAACCAAAAACATTATACATAAATAAGACATTGAAGTTTGGCATCTTTTAAAAATAATTTTGCTTAGAAATGAATTAGCCTAAGTTCAGAAATGAATTAGCCTAAGTTTACGTAAAGTAGACTTCTAAACAAGTCTACAACACCTTAAAATCTTAAATTTAAATTATAAAATTAAAGAAAAATATGTAAACCAAAAAAATTATACATAAATAAGCCATTGAAGTTTGGCATCTTTTAAAAATAATTTTGCTTATAAATGAATTAGCCTAAGTTCAGAAATGAATTAGCCTAAGTTTACGTAAAGTAGACTTCTAAACGAAGTCTACAACACCTTAAAATCTTAAATTTAAATTATAAAATTAAAGAAAAATATGTAAACCAAAAAAATTATACATAAATAAGACATTGAAATTTGGCATCTTTGAAAAATAATTTTGCTTAGAAATGAATTAGCCTAAGTACAACAAAGACAAAGTTAGCCGCAAACCTAAAAATCTGAAGAGAAGTCTACACATGAAGTCTACTAAAGTTCAAAATCTTAAATTTTAATTTGAAAATTTATAAAAAATATTTTTCCAATATTTTTTTGTCAGTAATCTAAGTAAATACAAAGGTCATCTATATAAAATACAAACTCATTAAAATGTATAAGTTTATAAGTTTCATGAGTATTTGGTCCAACAAGGATAGAGTTTAGGTTTGAAGATTAGGGTTTGGTAGTGTAAATTGTTAGGGTTTAGACAAATATTTTTTTGAAAACAAAGTTTACATGTTATATAATCATTTAAGGTTCATATCTCTGTTGATTATAATGTAATTTGTGTATATGCGAAGAAAACTAGTATATATACTATAAGTTTTTGTGTAAAATATTCGATTTAGTGTTTAGGGTATGGCATACTTCGTTTGTAGACTTCCTCTGTAGATTTCGTGAAGAAGTCTAAAATCCAAATAAAACTGAGCGGTAATCGAAATTATTTACGCAGGATTTAATTAATTCAGAGACTGTTTAACCTAATTTTATTAGCTGAACCGGAAAATTATTGATTAAACCGGAAATTATACCAACTTATATAAAGATTTTTTTCCATCTAACCCTAATTTCTAAAACAAAATCTCGCCTCCTTCTCAAACGGCGCTTGATGCTCTTCTCTCTCCCTCGCTCTCTCTCAAACTGCTACTCGTGCTATCTCTCTCCACCGTCTGACATGTCCTCCGCCTCCGGTGCTTCTGCCTCCAGTGCTTCCGCCTCCAGTGCTTCCGCCTCTGGTGCTTCCGTCTGACATGTCCTCTTTCTCTCCCTCAACGGACCTTTAGATCGACGGGAGAGGGTCCGACAAGTGGGTTTCGGTGATTCTTCTTCTTCCAGGCCCGAAAAGAGATGAACGGCATTAAAGGAGGCAGATTTATCTTCGTATTTGGTGGTTTTCGTGCACTATCGCCAAGGACCCGGTTGTTCTCATGACCGCCGGATCTGACCCATCCCTGTGGCTACGACCAGGATATGAGCTCTCTCTGAGCTCGAATCGGCTTTTCATTCTCTAGCCACCGACGATGCTTTCCAGGTTTGTGGGTGTTTCAATTGTTCTTCGTGATTGGATAAAATTGGAACATTTTTCGTTGTGGGTCGTTGGGATTAGAGCGTTGTCATTTGAAGATTGGGAAAAAATTGGATCTTGTCTTTGTGAAATGCAATGCAAAACAAAAATTGGATCTTGTCTTTGTCATTCTGGTTTCTCTTTGATCATCGTTGCTTTTTTACTTCTTTGTTTGGCTTCTTTGTTGCTGATTGGTTAGATTTTGTGTGTGTTTAGGATCTAGTCTTACAAAGACATGTTTTATTGATGCAATGATTTTGTTTTGTTTGATTTTGATGAGCAGAGCAAGTGATAAGTGACAAAGAGAGAAACCGAGAACCATTAATGGAGATGATTTGCTTCGACAGATTAAGCGGAACTTGCTTTCTTCTCTAGTGATCAGATTAAGCGGAGGATCTCCGCCGTTTTCTCTCGCCTGAACGAAGACCTTCTCTGCTGAAGCTAACACGGCGTGTTCTTCCTTCTGTAAGCCCTCGTTCTTCTTCTTCTTCTTCTTTCTCTTTGTCCATCTCTCTAACCCGTATTCTTCTTACTCAGTCTCCATTTTTTTCTTGTGTGTTCATGTTGGATTTTCTCTTTGAACTGTTGCCATTTGCATATGTTTTGATGCTTAATCAAAATTCTTTTGCTGTTTCTGCAGGTTTTCTTTGTGAATCCGTCAGCTTACAAAACATAATGGCCCTCATACTTTTGCTTTTGCGACACTACTAGCTTCTTATTACACAAGCTACCTGTTATTTACCTGTCTACATAAATATCCTCTCTGGCTTTTTGGTTAACCTAATAGATTGTCATATCTTTTGTAGCTTCTTGTCTTTTGTATTGTTCTTTTGCAGGGTCAGATCATTGGCTTGTTCTTTTCGATTGGGATTGGCTGCTTTTCAATATTACTCACAGTTTTATCTATCTTGATACTGAGCTGATGAGTTTGTCACGTTATTGATGCAGGAGGTGTTGTATATTGCCAAAAAGGCTGGTGTAATTCACATACTTAAAGCTGGTGGAGCGCAGGTGTGATTGTCTTAATCTTTTCGTATTATATATTTTCAAGCTAGTTCTATTTTATTTTTCTCTAAGATCGTGGAGTTAACATTTTTTCACTCAAGCTAGTATGATTATGTTCTTGAGTTAAAGAAATTCCTTTTACGTCTTGATGAAACTATATTGGAGTCTTGGGTTTTCTGTTGATTTCTTAATGTTTCAAAGATCATATTTAACCAGTATATAAGCATATCTTGAATTATAGTGTATCAGTTGACAAATTTAAAAATTGTGTTATTTTTCCCGACCTAGTTTAAATTGGCGTTTGAACCAGGTGATTTATTTGTTTCTCAGAGATATGTGGCTGAGGAAATCTTAAGGACAGGAAGACATCTGGGTGAAAGAGGAAAGAGTTCATTGATGTACAAGTGGCATGGGAAGAGCTAGTCATTGTTTAGCCGTGATCATGAATGTCCTCATGCATATGGAACTTGAAGAAGACTAAATCCAAGATTTAGTATAGAATTTAATGATCTGTAACACTTGTTTTGATATGGTATTTGTGTAAGACATGTTTTCCGTGAACAATGAAGCAATTTTCTGAACCAAATTTTATCATCTAACCAAAAACGGACCAAGTTTGTAGAAATTGTTAGACTTCATGAGTAGATTTCTTTTGTAAACTTCACATTATCGTAATCCAAGTTCAAAAATCCACGAATCGTTATCTTTCCTCTTCCATTTTCCATAAACAGCAGCTACGTACACCATTTTCTGCAAAACAATGCAAAGATACAACACTTTAATAATCAAAACGAGTAAGTAAACTTCTTATTGAAGTCTACTACATGATCACCTAGTGTCCAACAAAATGAAGAAAATTGATTTCCTTCTAAATATAATGATTAAGCATGTCAAGATGATACACAGGCAAGTAAACAGGTTAACACAACTTATTGTCTAAGAAATTTTAAAAAAATTAGTTAGTCATTAGGCACAAATATCAAATTTAAAAAACAGCAACAAAGTAAACTTCCTCTGTAAAGTCTAAATGTAGACTTCATAAGGAAGTCTACTGTAGGGTATAGATTTGCAATTGACCAAATCACGACTTTTTGGAGAAGTCTACAACTGAAGTCTACTGATCAAGGGGTATAGATTTGCAATTGACCAAAGTTGACTTTTTAGAAGTAGACTTCTTTTACCAAAGTAGTCTACAGATGAAGTCTACCCATCAGGGGTATAGATTTGCAATTGACCAAAGTCAACTTTTTCGAAGTAGACTTCTTTTGTGTATGTAGACTTCTTCATGAAAAGAAAGTAGACTTCATGAAGAAGTCTACATACACAAAAGAAGTCTACTTCGAAAAAGTTGACTTTGGTCAATTGCAAATCTATACCCCTGATGAGTAGACTTCATCTGTAGACTTCACAGACAAAAGTCTTCGTGTGGTCAATTGCAAATCTAGACCTTTTCCGAAGAGTAGACTTCTTAGGGAAGTCTACAAACGGGACCCACACTTTTTTGTTGTCAAAGGAAAAATGTAGACTTCTTAAAGAAGTCTACAAGCCCGAAATGTCAAAAAGTCAATTGCAAAACTATACCCTGCGTTGACAAGTAGACTTCTTCAAGAAGTCTACTTCTCGCCGGAGTTTTGAAATTCGCGAAAAACGAACGAAAAGTCACCTTAGAGAGCTCTTTGGTGTCGTCTACGGCGGATTGCTTCTATCTGAAGCTTCAATAGAGAAGCCCAGCCATCGCCGTGAGCTTGGTGACCGGAAATGGTATCATACAATAACTTGAAATTTTGAGAGATGGATTATAGAGTTTTTTGTGATGAAATTGGAGAGAATAAGGTAGATAAGAAGGTTAGAAGTGAATAGAATGAGATTTAAGTGGTGTAAATGGGAAGAAGAAGCATTAAAAGCTTGATTATGGTTGAAAATGGTTGTTGGATGAATTGAAGTGGATGGCATTTTCGTGAATAAGTGTAGGAGATGAGGTTGGTTTGGACATTATCATTTAAAGTAGACTTCATAAAGAAGTCTACTTAATGGCATTTTTGTGATTATGTTAGAAGGGTAAGGATGATATAGGAAAAATGGGGTGTAAGTATTTTAAAAAGTGAGAGGGGTGTAGATCTGCAATTCCCGAAATGTTTAAAGTGTAGTTTTGAAATCAGCCCTATATTATTTACATACTAATTTTAAATCATCATCACAAAAACTCAAAATTGTGAGAAAGTAATATAACCTGATTTCTTAATGTCCAGAAACCTCCAGTTACATATAAATAGAAATGGTACAGTTGTGGATTATTCGATTTCCATTACCAAATCATAAAAATCCAGTCGTTATGTTCTTATTTCCGTGCTGAAAGCATAACTTGGCAACCATTTGTAGTAGTTAGTCGATATTTGATTCTCATTAGCCGCACCATAGGCTTGATACTTTGAATAAAAAACTTAGTTACTTGTCCACATTTAAATCCTTAAAAAAAAGTCATAAAATCTCACATGAACACACGTTTGTTTCTCCTCTCGCTCCTCCGGTTTCGTTTTTTCTCTCACCGTATTATCACTATTACAATCAGTGTTATTAAAACCAGACCGACCCGGTGGTCGGACCGGGTTCGACCATAAACCGGACATGTGACCGGATTGGGTTTCTGGTCTGGTTTATAAACAATTAATATGAATAAATTAATTAATTATATGTTAGATTAGAAATTATTTCACAAAATTAGGTTTAGTTTAATTTTTCTAATACCATTATATTTATATTTTTATTTTTATATCAACTCTTAACTATTTATAATATGTATTTTAAAATTTCTATATTTAAAAATAAATAAATATAAATTATTATGAACCGGGTTCAACCCGGTCGAACCAAATTGAACCATGACCCGGATGCTTATCCGGTTCGCCTTCCGGTCCGGTTTTAACATATAATTAAAGGGTCTTACAATAGTTATATTATTATTTTTTGTCTTGCCGTGGAACAAATTCGGTTGAAGGATTAAAGCTGCCCAAGTACGCTTGGAGGATCAAACCTCGCAGAAAATCTATTTTACTTAATCCTTATTTAAACATATGGGTTTTCTGCAGCAAGTTGAGGAGGAGAGGGAGATTGGACCTTAAAAAGGACAACCATATGATGACCTCCTCTAGGAAGCCTCCACTCACCATCTTAACTGCTTGAAACACCTTCGCATTGTACCAAATACCAGTTTTTATCGAGCCTGCATGACATGTGATAGCAATTAGTGCGCCAAAACAATATAGACAATCCCGAGCCAACCTCTCATGTGATAAAGGGTCTACTTGTCGGACATACTCCTCCATAGCCAGCTCCTTGACAGAGATAAATTAGCCACCCTTACATATATCACACTAAGAGAGGTGAAGACGACGCTAGTGTCACCACCTTCCTTTCTTCAGGCAATTTTGCCACCTGAAAATCAGAGATAAATCATAAAATTGTATATATATGGAACCCCAAGTTGGTGGAATTGCAACTGTAATAGAATCAATAATCTAATACCTCAGTCTTGTGTAGCATTGTTGGATTGGATTTTCCTGTCCTTATGGGATTAAAACTTGTCATAAGCGTTTCAATAGGCTTCTCCATTTTTAATTTCTAAACTGCAGTAAAACCACAAACATATCAACATTAGTTTTCAAGTCCTGCTAATCAATACAGAAGCTAAAATATGACGTAAGACATTTTTTCAGTTGCATCATTATTTGCTTATATTTCTTCGTCACTTTTAGATCTTCTCACAAGTCAGGAATTTAAAAAACAAATATATTACACCAAACATGAAAAACCTTATCAATCATTTAGAATGAGAAACTTCACCAACTTAAGCTTGAAAGCTTTGTTGGATCAATTCATAACGAAATTTCTTACCTGTCTTGATATTTTCTTGGTCGGTTACATATACACCCATCAATATGCCTATAAAGACATCCAAGATTGTCAAGCGGTGAACAAAGATTGAGAAGCATATGTTCATATGAACTTGGAAGGTAATGATTTTAATGTGGAAGCAAAGATAAATGTCGAAACTTTGAATCAAGTTAAATCAAGTGAAACCAAAGATAAATGAAACCAAATCAAGTGAAACCAAAGATAAATGTCGAAGCTTTGAATTTGTAATGCGGAGCATATTCTCTACTTTCTAGGCGAAGGGAAAAAAAACTATGGAACCAAAAAGCATATTCAATCGTTCAATATCCACAAAAATAAATAGAAAATACCCTGCTGGAAGGTGGCCACATCGGAGCCTAGCCCATGACCGTTGGTTTCCACCGTTTGGAGATAAATGGAAAACGTAATCGACGCAAACACATCTCCCTCACCGCGAGAAAGAGTATCAACGCCGGTAGTTTCATCGTCGAGATGAGAACAACCTAAATCTCAAAACAATTAATCCCTTCTTCTAATTCAATTACCAGAGTTCAAATAGTAGAGACGAAGGACGTACACACAATACACTTTATGCTTTTTATTTAGATAATAGCAAGTAGAATAGGCAAATACAGTAGTAGTACGCGGAAGATTTTAAAGGAGTTTCCATCCGCTACTTTCAAGAAGTTAGTTCACCTTATTGGATTATATCACGTCAAAGATCTACGCGGATGTTCTCATGAGGGGGAGTAGTACTACGCACTTATAAGATATTTTTAGATAATGGACTTCCAAGTGGGAGTGTTATAAATAGTTTATATGGAAGCCCATTATCGGCCCATATCCTATAAGGTTTTAACTTGTTCTCCAAGTGTATTCCTCTCCAAGGAAAACCCTAACTTGTACTCCTATATAAGGAGCTTATTATTGATGGAATAAGACACAACCAATTCCTCTCTTCTCTTGTTCTCTCTTCTTCTATAACAAGTTTATAATTAATTATTATTATTGAATAAAGTTAACAAAGACAAAAAAAATTCTTAGGTATTGAGTAGAAGTTATTGTTGATGACGGTACTAGCTAATACGGCAAGTTTTATAATGTTCAACAAAGATGTAACAAAGATTGTTAATATGTCTGCATCCGATATAATCCAGAACACTGTAAGTATAATTTACTGCACCTTTATTTAAGATAGATTTAAGCTTTAATTTACTACAAAGAAATTTTAAATTTTATATTATTACATATTAGTATTTACATTTTATTTTTAATAGCAAGAGAACAACAATAACAAATCAGAAGACGATGTTACCATTGAAATTTTGAGTGAAAATTTTGTTGGCCTTGAATTTAATTTTATTATTAGATTAAATTCAGTTAACTTTAGATCCACTTCCGCTGGTATAATAGCAGTGTTCAAAAAAGCGGGCTAGGCGGCCGCCTAGGCGGCGCCTAGGCGCTAGGCGGAGCTTACCCGATTGGATTTCATGTAAATCGCCCTGATTAAGCGGATGTCGGATATAGGCGGTTTAAAGCGGTTATTAGGCGGATATAGGCGGTTTAAAGCGGTTATTAGGCGGATATAGGCGGTTTAAGCGGGTTAGGCGGATTTAATTTTTTTTAAAAATGTTTAATTTAACTTTTCTATTTATAGTTGGATCATTTTATTGAAATTATTTTATGATATATATTTAATATTTATATATTTTATTAATATTAAAAAACGCCTAAACCGCCTACAAAATCGCCTAGGCCCCGATTAGGCGTTCTAGGCACTAGGCTAAGGCCGCCCGCTTAGCGCCTACCGCTTTTTTTAACACTGTATAATAGTCATTGAAACGAATAAATTTGAAGATATCTCTAATAAGATAGTTTATGATTTTAATTTTTTAATAACACATATACAAATCTTCCTGTTTATATATCAAAGTTAATTTGACCGTAAGAAATCAATTATAATCACATCTAACAAATACAAAATTGAAACATTGTGTTAGGATGATATGAATGACCAAGATAACCAAATCATTCTTACACCTAAAAGAGAAGGATATCCAGATAATGAAGTACAAAATGTTGATTCTACGATGAAGGAAAAAAAAAAGAGATTCAATTCGGTTCAAGGGCAATGTGTAGCCACATCATCAAAGAATTTAAATCCAATGTTATTCACCACTTCAGTCAAAAGATCAACAAGAAACAAGACAACAAAAGTTGATGATTCTTACTCTTGGTTGTAAATTTATTATGTATTGTACACTATTCTCATTTTCAATTCTAGTAATATTTGATATAATCCACACAAATTTTTCAGCGCTTTTTCAAAAATTACAAAATTAATTACATTATGAATTATAATTGTTTTGCATCTATTACTATAGTATTATTATTAAATATGTCATATATATTGTATTTATAAAAAACGAGCTCCCGCAATTACACTATCTTTGTCTTGATTCAATAAATGTTGTTTTGCATCTATATGTTGTTTTGCATCTTTCCATCTTTTTTGTCTAGCTTCTATTATAATTGGAAAACGAATTCAAATAGTCGAGAAGAAGGACGTACGCACAATACACTTTATGCCTTTTATTTAGATAATAGCAAGTAGAATAGGCAAATACAGTACACACAGAAACCGGAAACGCTTATTAAAACACTAGCACGAGTCTAGCATACATGACAATTATTGAAAACATATAAAAAGCACTTCGAAACTTAGATGTAGATTCTTTGTCGATATGCTGGTTTAGGCAGTTTCAGTTCCAGGTGTAACAGTAGAGCCTTTGGTGCACAAAGTAGAACATGCTTTGGTGCATTGTCCAACTGCTCCATTCACAATTTCACTTTCGTCTAGCCACCGAAACAAAAATTTATAAACAGATTAACATCTTGTCTATTATTCTAACATAAATAAGAACAATAATGAGCTTTGAGAGTTTGTTTTACCAGTGCTTTGGAGAGTGGCTATGGCACCACACGCAGAGGATACACACCCCAACTTGCAGTATTCATTGACAACATCATCTCCAGTACAAAAAAAAAAGAAGACTTAGCATTAAAAAAAAAAAGAGATCTCCCTCTTGTGACGAATAAAACTAATTTAAAAGAAATTATGATTTACCAGAGTTGTCTTTTAGGTATCCCGGAGGGCAATTCCCGTTAACGTTTTTGCATCCACTGAGTGATGCACAAAGCGGGCGAGGAGTTCCCGCGAAACGACATATATTATAAGTATTTCTAGCAGCTGTTGTCGGGCAGCAGCTCTTTGCTTCTATTTGAGTTTGCGCCATGACCAGACTCATTACAAACAAAGCTCTTTGCTTCTATTTGAGTTTGCGCCATGACCAGACTCATTACAAACAAAGCTAAAATCACAGTTTTGCTTTCCATCTTTTTTGACTTAAGAGGAATACACTTATAAGCTTGTATATTGATGGAATGGTCATGAAACTAGACTTACTTAAATACTGCTTGTTCTACGATTTCCCACCAGAAACTTCATTTATTTAATGTTCCCTCAAGCTTCGCCAACTACCCTATCCTCCAGCTCATGTGTCCTGAGGCTACTACCATAAATTACTTCACGATCGAGCAATTCGTTTCAAACTAAAGGAATTGTTGTTTTGGAAGAAATTGTGTTACTCAGAATGCTAAACTAATTTAGTTGAATCTTGATAGTAAATATTGTGTTTCTCTGTTTGGCAGAAATCAGAGAGTGAAGCTCAAGATTGAGTCTTGTAAGTAAAAACTCCATTCATTCAACTTAGGGTTTTCGATTACATTAGCTTGATATTTATAATAGACATAAGAGAGAGATCTAGAGCGTAAACAGGTGGCATCTCAATAGCTTTCACAAAGTGGTCCAAATCTGTTTGCAAGTTGCAGTTGATTGGAAGCACGTTGATTTCGTGTTCTGAAGTTCTCGTGTTTGGCCCATGACACACTTCTGCAGGTGGCATCTCAATAGCTTTCACAAAGTGGTCCAAATCTGTTTGCAAGTTGCAGTTGATTGGAAGCACGTTGATTTCGTGTTCTGAAGTTCTCGTGTTTGGCCCATGACGCTTAGTGAGAAGTACATATCACAACACATACGTGAACCACCACACATAAGGTGTGTATCAACATATCAACACACGCGGTATATAACACATCATACGATATAGCTCCACCAGGATGGTGTGTAACACGACACATACAGTGAATCACCACACATACGGCGTGTACACAACACATACCATGAGTCACCTCTCATACAGTGTGTAACACCACACACACTGTATAACGCAACAACTTCCTAGGTGGGACTATGCACCAGACACGCAGATAAGGTCTGTAACGGTGATGTTTCTTGTCCAGCCAAGCTCAACCACGTGTGAAGCTACCAAATACCGGCACAACACCACGTAGTATCTTGCTCCAGTAACTCAACACCCTGAGTGTATCCGCGCATCACTGAACACACCCCCGCGGTACAAAGCCCACATCGCTGTCCGCCTCTATTTCAAGACGCCCGCCTCTCTCTCAAGACGCGTGGCTCGTCAAGCAAACAACGATGGACTATAGTAAGAGAATCCTCAATCTTCCCCATATCCAGCAAACACCAACACCAAGCAAGAGGATCCGCTATGGTGCGCCACACGCCTTCCACAAGTCCTTCCACCTCACTTGTGTTGCACGGTACCTTTAAACCGCCACTAACTAACACGCTTCTCACTAAGCGTCCAACATATATAACTTTGTATATAACTACTTTTATATATACACATATTAACATCACACAACACTTTCAATCATAACACACCAGCATTCCAACAATGATCTTATTAACACTCAACCAATTCATTTAAATATAAAATCCAATTATTAATTAATCCATATTCGATTACATGTTCTTCAGCACTTAACATTCAAGAGATCACTCAGCACTCACCATTTTATTCCACTATTTATATAATCCTATATAAATATTAATACACAAATATTAAATAAATATATAATATTTATTAATATCAAGATTTAAATTATTTATTTCCAATAAATAATATCACACACAATTCAACGTGAATAAATCAATTTATATTCACCCAATAAAATATAATTAATTGAATAAATAATTATATAACACAATATGGGTCTCTAAAATAATACTAGGGTTCACAAGCAACACACAATAATTATGCTTGGTTTAATCCCAAGTCTTAGCGTTAAATAATATAGAATAACCTATAGGAGGAACGGTGAAGATTCATCCTCCATGTAGATGTAGCAATCTTGAGGTTCGGTTTTCCCTAAGTGAAGATGAGGGCTTGAGGCTTGAACGATGCGAGGATGGTTACGGAAAGGAAGCATGATCCTGAGCTCTTTCTCGAGATTCTCCTTGAGTTGCATTGAAGATGTTTTCTTGGCGTAAAATCGACAACTGTCGGCATGCACCTTGAGAGAGACGGAGCCGTAGGTTCCTCGGCCAAGAACACGGACGTCCTTCAATGAACGTTCATCCACGTACAACGGTTCTGTCATGAGGATCTTTCTTTTCTCTCTGATCAGGGTTTATTTTGTTTTCGTTAATTGATTTCGTTTGCAGAGGTGTTGCTCTCTATTTATATTGGCCACTCTGACTCCTGTTTCGTTTGTGATTAGGACACACAACATATTACCTTTTTGTTTTGATTTTCACGTAAGTTAACACGGTTTTCCACACGTCGTTAAGGATACTGCATGTTTATCAACTTTGGGTCATTTATTGGTTTTATTTTATTATACTGCCCTAATTTTCGTATTATTTCAATTTTTTCATATTTAGACGTAATAGTGTGTTTTAACTTAATTCAGTTTATGTAGCTAGCTAAGTAATTTAATACTAAAAAAAGGAAGAAACAAAAAATATTACTGTTGACTTTATTTTCAAGATAATCGAAAATAAAATCTTAACCTTATCACTGTTTTTTTTTAAAATTGAAATCATTGGTTTATTTTGCACCTTTTTCTGTTAAAACAGTAAATTTATATACTATTGAATTTAAATTTGATTAATTATATATATGGTTTTGACTTAAAGCCATCAAAACAAAAATGCTTCTTGATCTTGAGCTTGAGGAATCAGTCGCAGTTGTAACTGCGTTTCTTCTTCTTGTTGTTATGGTGTGAGGTCACCTACCATATTTATGAATTCATGGACGTCTAACATCATATCCTCCGCGCCCTCAAAACCAAAACCATCCCACCCACTGATATTGTTCTTGGTTCAATTCTGTCATGAGTCACGACGTTGTTGTCCTTGCAGAAGAAGAATCAGTGTATCTAGATCTTTTTGTTGATGATGTGTGAGCGTGACGTCGCCATGTTCTCCCTCTAGAATTATTCATCTCAATCTCAAAAGCAAAACGGACTAAACCAGAATTTTTCATTTTTCAGGTTGTTTGATAAGATATTAAGATGTTGTTCTCCACCTTAAGGCACCTAGTTAACATATTCCAGTCTGAATTTCTTCTCGGTCTTGTCGGACCAAGTCACTCTCGAGACGCGAGCTAAGCAATTAAACATTATATCATCAGGAAGGTATGGCATATTAGCCCGTGAGAAGACTCTTTGACCTTCGTCATTATCAGAAAACGTTTAGAGAGTAATCAAACTCTGTGAGTCCTTGTAAAATAGTACTGGATAAGTATTTCCTAAATCTAGTTGAACTTGTAACTCTTAATCTTTGGCGTAATCAATCTAGATTTAATATTATACTAGACCTATTATTATGAGGAAATCTTTCAGTGACCGGTCGAAAATATTGAGACCGCCAAATATGTAAAAAGCAAAATTCGAGTTATACGGTTTAAAGATTGACTTGATCTGCAAGATACATGGATCGTTTTTGTATAGTTTTTAGCTAGTTTTGCATTTTGAGTCGTTTTTGCAAATCCCCCATCTTTTTTTGCGTAGTTTTGCATTTACTTTTACAATTGCATTGTCAGCGGAACAAAAGCAAACTGTAAAACACAGAACAAGCCAAAACAGTATAGAAAATCCATCATTGTATCTAAAAAGCAAATTGTATTAAATGGCTAAAGTTTTCATTCAACAAAGATTAACATTTAACAGCAACACCAAATTTCAGTAAATATATATGACTTTAGGGACTGTAAGCACAACATCACACCACCCAACCTTATCATATATTAGTTCTGAGTTTGGGGTGTTGAGATGCGTAATAAGACTCTCCCCGAAACAGAAGAGTCGCAAAAACGTTTGATGATAAATTTCTTGGTTAATCCCTACGACTACGAGTCAAATTAAGCGTTTTCAATATATTTCTTCAATTTCGAGAAGTACATATCTTCAATTGGTTGTTGCTGTAGCTTTAATTCTTTTGCTGTAGAAAGAAAGCTCTAGACTTTTTTTGCTGTAACTTTAGATTTATTACTGTAGAGTTTTTTCCCTAAAATATTTTATTTATTTAATACATATTATAATAAATATTTAGCATTAAATTAGAAAAAAATAGATATAGAAAATAAGAGAAGAAAAAAGGATATTAAGCAAAAAAATAAGGAAAGAAACGAAAGAGAATTCTCAGAGCACTTAGAATTGGTGCTCCGGAAAATTTGATTTCTAAAGCCAAAATATTTCCATATTTAAAATTATTGCTCTGAAATTTAAAAATGGAACCAAAGCTTGATTGGTTCAACACTAGTGCTCTAGAAACAAATATAGCTCTGCAGAGCACTCAGAGCACTTACCAATCACCCCAAAAATTATTTGGACTAGTAGTTTAAAGAGAACTTAGTATTTTAAGTTCTCAGAGCACTCAGAGCACTTACACAAAACTCTATAACACAAAACTAGACAGAGACATTACAAAACTCTATAACACAAAACTGTGCGTAGCAAACTTAAAAATATTTTTTTTTTTGTGTTTTAAAGTAATTTTAAAGTCATTTAACAATAAAAAGTTTACTTATTCATTTGTAAACTAATTTGTTAATTTCAATGTTTTGAAAACAGGACTGACCCTATGGTCGGACCGGGTTCGACCATGAACATGACATTTGGCATTGGGTTTCCGGTCTGGTTTAAAAACAATTAATACAATTAAATAATTATTTGTTTTCACTTTTGATTTTTTTTGGACTAATTATATATGTTTATACTATAAAAAATTAATTAGAACCATCAAAATATAAGTTTTTGTTTAAACCTCTACAAAATAATGATACTATATAATAATATTATATTTTAATTTATTAATCTTCTTCTTCTATAATTATTTTAATTAATCATTATAATATGTTAGATTCAATGGCTGATTGTGGCACATGCCCCGCACTGAATCACTAAATAGCATTTGAATATAAAGGAAACAAGTATAATTGCCTTAGCCCAGTTGGTTAGACAGCTTAGTCATTTCCTCTGAAACCAAGTTCAACCCATTTTTGGGGTAATTGATCATGTTTTCTTCAGATTTTTTTATTCCTTTTTTTTTAGCTTAAAAATTTTCAAAACTTAAACTATAATAATTAGTATTAGTAGCCGACCCGCGTAATAGCGCGGAGTTATGTATTAATTATTTTATTTTTAGTTTAGTTTTTTTTTTGTTACCCGACCCGATCAATTAATAGATTCGATTTCTGATTTGAGTGCACGGGGTTATGTTTTTATATTTTCAGTTTAGTTTTGTTTTGTTAACCGATCCGATCAATTAACAGATTCGATTTCCGATTTGACTACACGGGTTACGTTTTTATCATTTCAGTTTAGTTTTATTTTAGTACCCGATCCGATCAATTAACAGATTCAATTTCTAATTTGGCTGAACCATTTGCCGGTTTGTTTTAAGTTCCCGACCCAATCAATTAACAGATTCGAGATCTGGTTTGACGAACCACCCGTCGGTTTGTTTTAAATTATTATTCGTGTATTCACACAGTTTTTATCTCTTATTCTTGTATATAAACAGTTTCTCTCTCTTATTCTTGTATCCAAACATTACAATGTACTTCTCAATTAATATTATAAAGATTATATTTTTTATATAACCATAATACATTAACAAAATAAAGTTTTTTTAGTATTTATATTATTTTGCCCCATATTAAATTATTTTCTGGATCCGCCCGTGGTTAGATTACAAGTTATTTCACAAAATTAGGTTTAGTTTAATTTTTTTCTAATACTATTATATTTATATATATACTTCTATCTCAATTCTTAACTATTTATAATATTTATATTAAAATTTATATATTTAAAAATAAATAAACATAAATTTTTAATAACTAGGTTCAATCCGGTCAAACCATATTGAACTATGATCCCAATGATTATCCAGTTCGCATTCCAGTCCGGTTTAAAACACATTGGTTAATTTCCACCATATTCAGCCAGATCCCTCTATTACCATTTAAATCTTAAATTGTTTCCAGAAATCACTAATAAAGTTGGATAGATTCTACATTCAAATATCTTCAATCTAGACTTAGATTATATATTTTAGAGTTAAATATATTGATACTCTTACTTATCTTTTTTTTTAAAAAAATGGAAACAAATCTTGTGGTATTTGTTGACTAACAGAAAACAAAATCTTGCTCTATATACTTTTTGAAGATTTTGTATCTAGATTTGGATTATATACTTAATATAGAGTCAAGTAGATTGGTCCTATTGATTATTTTTATAAATCATGTATTGAAAAAAAAAGTCATAAAATTTGAGATATATGTTTTACTTTAAAGTCAAATAGATTTATTATCTTACTTTGAAAAGTCTATTTTCTTGTGAAAAAGTTATTATATATCAAAAAAAAAAACTTCTGAGAATGAATTACAGATTCTAAAATGGGCAATTCTACCCACTTTCAAAGATCTACGATAAACATGTGGTCGTGGTTTCATGTGCACTAAATTACCTTTGACACGTGAGATGACAAACCTTCCGACTTGCAAATGCTGCAAAATCCGTGTAAGTTTGCATCTAATCTTTATTTCCTCTTAATATAATTGTTTTTAATAAAACCAAAAAAATGATTAAGATTCAAAATAACTATATGATTATTGGTTTCTTCTAAATCACAGCATCTTAGTTTTGATGATTTCTATGATCTTTCTTCTATCATACTCTCTTATTTTTTATGATTTCTTCACACCTTTGTAGAATAAATAGAGCTTTTGACTGAATTTTTTATATTATTTGGATTGTATTTAGAATTTCGGGCAAATTTATGAAACCAAAGTATTTGAAAATCCGGAAAAAAATTTGTTATATTTTTTAAAAATACAATGAGAGAGAAACAAGTAGTGGAGATGCTGCCATGCTGGTGGTTTTTTTGTTTCCCTTTAAATAAAATTGATTAAATTTTTGTTGATTTGATATAATATATAACTCGTGTGCTCCTGCTAATGAACTTGTTACTTTTACTTAGGTTTTTCCGCACACTGCAAAGCTGCATAAGATGAATCATATGGAACTGTGAAACATCCCCAGACATGCACATGCATCCCAATTCAGGCTTATCTCAGGTTAATAAATTCTCACTCTACATAAACCAACAATATCTGATTAATTATTATCTGATAGCATAAACAGTAAAATAATAATATAAATCACGAATACGTGAAACGGTGTTATAACATCGTTATTTCACCTTCCGTCGGCTGTCCTCGCCGGCGGCAAGATTCTTCTGGATTTCTATCTGGATTCCGGCCACCGCCTTTTATTCCAATTTTTCTACTGCTTACTCTTCTGCTGCATCGTTAAGGGTGTTTTCACCGGTGAGCTGTCAGAGGACTTTCTCCTCTGCCTATTCGGAGATCCGTCTCACCGAGCTTCTCGAGAGATGTTTCCATCGTTCCTCCGTCCATCCGCCTCAGATCTGTCTTCATTCGCTTGGTTCTTCATCCGCCGCTGTCCGATGGTCCGGTCCCCTCCAGGGGCGGACCCACTAAGGAGAGAGGTGTGGCACGTGCCACATGCTGTTTAAAATTTTTTTCTAATGACTTTTATTAAATTTAGTATATTCTTTAGTTATAAATAAAAAATAATAAGCAAAAGTGCCACAGGCCCACAGCCCAATCTCAAACTTAAGAATGTCTCGATCCAGTAAAAGTTAGTAAAAATTAATAAAAATGTCCAGCCCAAATAATTAATTAATCTAACCACAAGAAACAAACCCTATTGTTTTTTTAATTAACTGTTGGTCTCCGTTGGTGTTCTACGACGACGGCATCAACACATCGTCATCTCTCTATTAAGCTTTCTAATTTTGGTGAGTTTCAGTCATCTTTATTTTTATTTTTTTTATCTATTTGATTTATGCTAGATTGTTTACTAACTGAAATAGTTATTTTTTAATTAGGTACTCATGGAAAGATATTTTAAAAAGCAATGTGTATCGACTTCTAAAACCGATTTGGAGAATTTGCCTTTGGATCCTGCAGATAGGAAAAGAATTTTGGATTATCATCCTAATGAAAGAGACGAGGTTAGACGCAAATATCTTATTATGGGTCCTTGTCAACCTCGTGATTATAAATTTCCTCAGACATTGGTAGGAAATAAGCTTAGAAGATTTAATTCAGCTTGGTTTGATACTCCTCATTATCGTCGTTGGTTGGAATATAGTAAGAAAAAAAACAAAGCTTTTTGTCTAGTTTGCTACTTGTTTAGAGATTACACTGAAAATAAAGGTGGGAGTGATGAATTTGTGACAAAAGGCTTTGATACTTGGAAAAATCCAAATAGATTATCAGATCACGTGGGACTAGTGAATAGTTTTCACAATAATGCACTGAAAATGGCTGATAATTTGATGACACAAGGTCAGTCAATCGTTCATGCTTTTTATAAGCAAGATGACACAATAAAAAATGAATACAGAATCAGATTGAATGCTTCAATTGATTGTTGTAGATATTTATTACGGCAAGGATTAGCTTTTCGAGCCCATGATGAAAGTGCGGCATCAGCTAACAGGGGAAATTTTGTAGAGCTATTGAAATATACTGCAGAGCAAAATGAGCTTGTAAGCAAGGTTGTGCTGGAGAATGCTCCAAAAAATAATCAGATGGTGTCTCACAAAATCCAGACAGAAATAGTGCATTGCTTTGCTGAAGAAGTTATTGGATCTATTATTCAAGAAGTTAATCATGATGTGTTTTGCTTGTTGGTTGATGAATCTGCAGACGTTTCTGATAAAGAGCAAATGGCAGTGGTTTTGCGTTTTGTTGATAGTTATGGGATAGTCAAAGAGAGATTCATTGGTCTTGTTCATGTCATGGAAACATCTTCTCATACTCTAAAGCGTGCTGTTGATTCACTGTTTGATAAACATGGATTGAGTATGAAAAAAATAAGAGGACAAGGCTACGATGGAGCAAGTAACATGAAGGGTGAATTTAATGGGCTGAGATCACTGATTTTGAAAGAAAATAGTTCTGCATATTATGTCCATTGCTTTGCTCATCAGCTTCAGTTGGTTGTCGTGGCGGTTGCAAAAAAACATTTTGAAGTTGGTGATTTTTTTGACATGATTTATATCTTGTTAAATGTGGTTGGAGCTTCTTGTAAGAGAAAGGATATTATTCGAGAAGACCATAGGAAGAAAATCGAGGAAGGAATCCGTAAATGTGAGATTAAGACAGGGAAAGGATTGAATCAGGAACTTTCATTTCAAAGACCTGGTAATACTCGTTGGGGTTCTCACTACAAAACTTTACTACGGTTGGTTAGTTTATTTTCTTCTATCATTAAGGTGCTTGAGTGTGTCGAAATCGATGGGACTGATGGTATCAAAAGGCGCCAAGCTAATGGTCTTCTCAAATATTTTCACACATTTGACTTTGTGTTCTACTTACAGTTGATGTTGCTTCTTCTTGGGCTCACCAATAATCTATCAAAGGCTCTACAACAAAAAAATCAAGACATTTTGAATGCTATGTCTCTAGTGAAATCCACCAAGCAACAACTGCAAAAGCTCAGGGATAGTGGATGGGATTCTCTTATTGATAAGGTATCATCTTTTTCTGAGAATCATAACACTGATTTGTTCATTATGGAAGAACAGTTTGTCGATCCAAAGAAGCCAAGAAAAAAAAGCAACATAACAAACTTGCATCATTATCGAGTGGAATGCTTTTACCACGTAGTGGATATGCAAATTCTAGAGTTTAATGATCGTTTTGATGAAATAAACACTGAACTGCTTGGATGCATTGTGTCTTTGAGTCCTATTGATTCATTCCGTGAGTTTGATCTGTTAAAACTTTTGAGGTTGTCTGAGTTTTATCCAGAAGATTTTGGTCCTATGGAGCGGATTTCTCTTGAGCATCAGCTTGGTATTTACATTGATAATATTCGAGATGATGTAAGATTTGCTAATTTGGAGAATCTTGGAGATCTTGCACGAGTAATGGTAGAGACAAAGAAACATTTTTCACATCCTCTTGTTTATCAACTTCTGAAGCTTGTGTTGACTTTACCTGTAGCCACTGCTACTGTTGAGAGATGTTTCTCTGCAATGAAGATCGTGAAGACTACCTTGCGCAATCGAATGAGTGACCAGTTTTTAAATGATTGTCTAATTTGTCTAATTGAGAAAGAACTATTTGATAATGTGACAAATGAGATAGTGATAAAGATATTCCAAAATATGGAAGATCGTAGAGTAGTTTTGTAGGGATTTTTTGGTTTTTTTATTGTTTACAAACTTTTGTAGTTTTTAATATTATTTTGATAAATTTTTTTTATTTATGTGCCCCATATTAAATATATTTCTGCGTCCGCCACTGGTCCCCTCACCCCGAAGCTGTCGCCATCTCTTCTTCCATATTGTTCATCGATCTTCTCACCGGTGTGTTTAGGTTTTGGTGGTGTGGACCAGGCACCTTCCCAAGTTCCGCCAATTATTAAGTTGCCAAGAGCAACTACGATCAGCTCATATTCAAATCTCTAGACCATGATGGTCCGTTCTTTTCAATTTTCTCCACTAAGGAGATTGATATTTTTATCAACTTCCACTTTCCTCCCCGTGAATATTTTATCAAATTTCTCCACAATTATCCCTCTCTATGAGATGTGGATTTTCTTCGCTTTCAAAGTCGATAAAATGTTCCATCTCCCAAACGGAATTGTTATTTTATGTAACGATTTTAATGGAACCATAAAATGCAACATGTTTAGTTTCGATGAGACTAAGAGGTATGAGATGTCTTTTAACACCACAAGTTTCCAGCTTTACCGTGAATGTTATGTCGATGCATCTTGTTGGAGATGGATTGTGCCACCCTCGTCTAAAGCCATGTCTATTCAAGATTAACCCATCTGACAAACAGTCAAAACCTTAGCGGCTCGTATAAAAATGAACAAGGTCGTCTAGAAGATAGGAAACCTCCATGCAAAAAGGGAAATCTCTGGAAAAAAAAGAAGGATAAGACCAAAAAGGAAAAAGAGACCATAAAATGCAACAATTTACGTTTTTTAAATCTAGTGAATATGCCACCCACGGACCTACATGGGAGGAAAGGGATTCAAGTGACACGGGTTAAATCTCAATAATTTTCTAATAAATATGTGTTTGTGGCTGATTTTGTCAAAAATATTGCAATGAACCCCCTAAAAATGTCCAAGATTTTATCTTTGACCCTATTAATTCAGTTTTCGACATTAAATTTTTACTGGGTCATAGCCCATTATTGGAATCTGTTGCAAATGTCGGTTTAGTTTCATTAGTTTTGATTATTTCGGCTCAATTTATATTAAAAATAACAAAAAATATCTATTATAAGATTTATATATTATTTTAATAATATTTTTGACCCACGTAAAATTAATTTCTAGATCCGCCACATTTATGCATTTTTAATGCAATTATATGTACACAGTACACTCTACAATACATTTTAAATATTTTAATTAAATTATTTCGTTTGTAATCCCATGTTATTATCTCTGATGCTGTGAATCTTTACAACCATATCTTATTCTCGCACATCCAATTATATACACTCTAAAATTTAATAAACCCATTAAGTAAATACATACAGTTTTTGTAACATCTGATTTCTCATGGTATATGTACAGAGGTATAAGAGATATAATTTGACTAATTATGTTACCAAAAATTGTAACCTCTATTCATATAAATGCAAGCGTAATACACACAAATTGTATAATAGTCGGATTCATTTGATGTCGCAAATGCGGCAAATCATATGATCATAGCAGTAATGAATCTATCTAACTACGACCTCTTTGCATTATTCAGTTATTTTACGGTTTTACCTGAAAGCCTAAGATTCTTTCACTTTACCTCAAAATGTTACGAGAATTAAAGCATTACAATGATAACATAATGCGGTATTGAAATAATAAATTAGAATTTCAAAGATTTCGACATAACCACAGTTTTATAACATTTCAGCTTGTTTCCTTATTGTTGACTCAAACCTTACAAATCCTAATAAAAGCATTCGCAAAGAGATAGCTCCATCTTCAGTTAACAGAGGAACCAACTTACGCCTCTATGCAACTTGGTTGTTGCTACAAAACAAAGAAAATCACAAGATTCAGTTCAGAGAAAAAAAAAATCAGAAAATTACAAAAAATTCGAAACAGAGTTGCTCTGTTTTGGGTATCAAAAAGTTTTTTTAAAAGAGACAAGTCACAAAACAAGCTTAGTATTAATCGTGAGTGAGTGCAAAGATTTATAAGCCAAACCTGCATTTCAAAGCTGAAGGCAATCTCATGACTCATCATCCTTCCATCAAACAGTAGTAGACAGAGCATACACGAATTCGTAAACCTTAGGGACTATAAGCACCACATCACACTACTCAACATTTCCCCAAATCTCTCCATTGTTGTGCCTTTTAAGCGAAATCTTCGCACACCAGATCTTCTTTTCCTTTTCCTCAAAATACTCGTCCCACAAAACCACCATATTTCCACCGTGTTCCGCAAGTAAAACATTCTTGCGGTCACCAGAAAACTTTGGTAGCCATTCTAAACCTTGTAATATCCCTATGCAGAGATCATCCTCGATCTGTATCGGCATACCATTCAAACTCCCCAGCACTGGAAGTATAAAAGTAGGCTACGTTCTCTAATATACAACCACAATCCCGATCAAAATATGTATTCGATCCTAGAAATTCCACAGTCTTTTCCTTTGTTTAATCCAAAGGAATCGACATACGAATATCTAGGATTGAATACGGGCTAAGATCTGTTTTGTTGTTGTATAATAAAGAACATATCCTACTACTATACGGACTGTGGGGAGTTTGTATGGCTAAAAGGTTTAGAAGGGCTACCAGAGATTTCTGCTGATTACAAGAATGTCAAACTTGCGAGACACGGTGGGAACATGTTGGTTTTGTGGGACGAGGTTGTTGGGAAAAAGGAGAGGATGATTTGGTGTGCAGAGATTTCATTTGAAAGGCATAACAGGGAAGAGATTTGGGGAAAGGTCGAGTGGTTCGATGTGGTGCTTACAGTCCCTAAGTCTTATGTGTTCGTGTATGCTCTTTCTGCTACTGGTTGATGGATAGATGATGTCTCATGAGATTGCTTTCAGCTTTGAGAATTCAGGTTTGGCTTATCATTCTCTGCACTCACTCGCTTTTAGATTAGTATTAAGCATGTTTTGTGACTTGTCTCTTTGAAAAAACTTTTTGATCCCAAAACAGAGCAATTCTGTTTCAAAATATTTTTGCAGTTTTTTTATTTTTTGTTTTCTTTTCATTTTCTCTAAACCGATTCTTTTGATTTTCTTTGTTTTGTAGCAACAACCATCTTCCATAGAGACGGTAGTAAGTTGGTTCCTCTGCTAACTGAAGCTGGAGCTATCCCTGAAACGACATCTGCTCTTAAGCAGAGATCCATTTGTGATTGCTTTTATCAGAATTTTTAAGGATTGAGTCAGCAATATGGACTTGTTATATCGTGAGGTTAAAAAATAACAATTTTAAATTTTTTTAAAATTGTGGTTATGTCGAAGTCTTTGAACTTCTGATTTATTTTGTCAGTACTGCACTATGTTATCATCTTCTGGATATGGGTTTTTAACTGTTTTAATTCTCGTAACATTTTTGAGGTAAAGGCGAAAGCGAAACTCGCGCTTCAGCAAGGAAGACTGAAAACTGCTAAGATCACGATTTGTGACATTTCGAGAATCATTATGGATAATGTAGGGAAGAAAAGTATCATACGCAATTTGTGTGTGTTGCGCTTGCATTTACATGAGTTATAAGCCCAAGTGATGGGTGTTTTATCTTTGCGGAGACAGACTGAAGTCTATAGTCACATAATTTCTCTCTTTGGTTCCTGAATTCTCATATATATCTTCTGATTCAGATTCATAAAACACTCGCTTAATAAACTGGTTTTGCAAATATGAGATTCCTATAGTTGAGAAATAAATAGTGTAATTTATAGATGCTTAAAGCCATATAAAAAAATGCATAGGGAATAAATGCATCAAGCTCAAGCTTAAAAATAAAGTCTTGTAAAAACATAGTCGAGTCCATAAAAAACACTTCATTTTATGGCGTTCAAGTTTCTTGTTTTGGTTTCTTGACGAGCAAGTTTGAGAGACCATTGGTTCAGTGCAGACATCGAGATCAAGGAATCTCTGAGAATGCTGATGAGCTGAAATATATAAGCAAGATGAAGAAAAATTTAATCTGATGCTCCTCGAGATCTCTGAAGTCTACATGCAACTTCTTCAACAAGCCAATGGTCGAAGATGATGAGCACGTCAACAAAATCTTGATCTGCCTCAGCTAGAACAACTTTGTTCTCTTCTCATCGATGAAAAGGTTCAAGCTAAACTTTGCACTTTTAGCCATTGTAGGCTTAAGAAAGCACGAAAAATCAGAAGAAGAAAAAAAAACAGAGTAAAGAATCAACTTAGACTTAATATGTAGAAGAACAAAAAGATTTGCCACTACATTTAGAATAACCAGTTGTTATGAAACTGAAAAGGTTTCAAATGAATATAATATGAACTCCGAGCGTCATAATCCTTTGAAATTCAAATTCCTCGTGACTTAAAGCTCGGAAGTTGGAATATAAATTCCCAAGAAAGTTTGTTAATGCTTTAGTTAGGGTTTTACTAATCAGTAGATTTGTAAATTAAGGCCCAATACGATAAAACAATAGAGGCCCATTAAGACCACGTTCCCGGGAACTCTTGAACTTAATTTAATGTTCGTTCACTCAAAAGTCAAAACCCTTAATTTCATTGAAACAGCGAGTTGGTACAGACGAAATCTTATTGCTAATGTCGTCGCCGGCTAGATATTCCGGGGAGGAGCCATTGATTGAGAAGACGACGAGGAAGAAGAAGAAGAATCCGTGGCCGGTACTCCCACGGACGACGCAACAATCGACTCCGATTCCGTCACTCCCTGATGATTTGCTATTGAGCAGCTTCGCACGCATCTCTAGATTGCATTACCCGGCTCTCTCCCTCGTCTCCAAGAGCTTCCGATCTCTCCTTGCTTTGCCGGAGCTTTACTTGACCCGATCCTTGTTAGGCCGCACCGAGAGTTGTCTCTACGTGTGCTTATATCTCTCCCCGGATCCTAACCCTCGCTGGTTCACTCTCTGCCAGACACCTAATCGGACGACGGAGGAGAAGAATTCAAGTGGCAAACTTTTGGTCCCAATCCCAAATCTGATTTCTCCTGTAGCTCATTGGGCAAGTGTTGTTTCAATTGGTTCTAGCATCTACGTCATTGGCGGACCATGATATACCTCTATTTTGTACCCTTTTTATATGGTTTTACTATGATTTTTCTAAGGTTTTTAAAGGCTTTTTGATCTAAAAAGGTAGTTTTTGTGGATTTATAGTACTAAGAGTCTAAACAGGTCGAAAGATGCATTTTGGAGCAAAACCACAGGATTTGGACTTTACGCCGCTCCACGACACAGCATCAACTTTGAAAGAGCCCCAAAAACATTCTACTCAATGGATCTCACCAAAACCAGTTCGCCGCGATGCCTACATGAGTTAGCTTTCCAACGCAATTGGAATCATGCAATTTGGACGTGTAGAATGGAAGATATTATCATTTTAGTGAAGAGTGTCAAATCAGCCGAAAACCGGACGTCTACACCAGCCGCTCGACCGAGCCGGTCGGACAGGGCCTCCAAGGCCCCCGTCCGACCCGACCTTCCTCCACGATCCGGTCGACCGAGCCGGTCGGACAGGGCTTCCAAGGCTCTCGTCCGACCCGACCTCTTTTCGCCATCCCGTGCGCGCCAGCTCGACCCGACCATCATCCCGTGCGACCGTTCGACCCCCAGCTCGACCCGAGCACCAGCCCGACCGACCGGTCGACCGCCCCGCTCGACCGCCGCCGTCCCGCTCGACCCGGCTTAGCCGACTAAGGCCCGTTTTGCACGTTTTCACGATTTACTCGGCCCGTTTACCTAATCTCGACCCCTGGAAGACCTAGCACTATAAATACAGCTTTTTAGCCTCTTTAGAGAGAGGGAGAGACAAGAGAGACACAACAGAGCCGCACAGGAGAGGAGCCACAAGAGAGGGCCGCACTAGGGAGATCCCCTTAGAGGGATTCTCCATTGTTTTACTTCCTTCTCATTGTTTTCCTTAGGGAGAAGATCCCTTCTTTGTATCTCAACATAGAGAAGATTTCTAAACCCTGTTCTCCTTATAATAATATGATTTCTTTCTCAGATTTGTGCTTGTTTACTTGCATCATGATTGAGTAGATTTCTAGTTAGGTTTTAGGGTTTCAAAGAATTCATATGCTGATTATGATTTGATGAATTAACTAGGGATATCATTAGAGTCTTTGTCTCGTTTTGTTCACTTATTAATGCTGATTGCTTTACCGCGCATCTAGCAATCCGATCCTAGGTTGATTTGAGCCATGGAAGTGCTGTATCATTCGCCGGACCTATTCTTTGACAAGCTAGGTTTCTTAGACTGCGGAAGTTGATTTACTAAGCCTAGTGAACTGTATCCGAACTTGATCGATTTAATGCTTGATTAACTATCTAAGGACATACCAAAAGTTTAGCGATTAGATAAGTTATCATAGGAGTCGGAGCCACGGAAGTGGAAAGACTTATTTTCGTGTTTTGTGTTCTAGACGGATCTTACATCCCATATCCCTACATAGATAGAAGTCAATCATCAAACTTATCATCTATGAATCTCTGAGAATTACCTATTGCCTAGCGTCTTTCCACCTTGAACTTACACCGCTTTTATTCTTGCTTTTACTTAGTTTAGTTAATTTGCATCTCAAAACCCAAAACCCCCTCATTTGTCCTAGCTTGATTAGACTCGCATAGCTCGTAGTGCACTTATCTGCTCCTTGTGTTCGATATACCCGTTGCTACTCTCGATCTGTGCACTTGCAGAAAAGGGATAGAAATTGGGAAAAGTTTAATCCCCATCAAGCTTTTTGGCGCCGTTGCCGGGGAGCAATACAGCTGCCTACGAGTTCCCGAGAATAGCCTAGTCTAGGATTTTCAATTTTAGTAGTTTTTGCATCATCATTATCATTATAGTTTTTGCATTATCATCTTAGTTTTTTTTGCATCATCATCATATATAGTTTTGCATCATAGTTTTATTATCATCATCATCATTATAGTTTTGCATCATCATAATCATACTAGTTTCTGCATTAATCACTTGTTTTAGCTTTTGTTTAAATTTTTCTTTAAGCCTTTATCTTTGTGTGTTTCAGGTGCAAACTTGAGTAAAAGATGAAAGCTATGATCTATGGCCAGACCCAAGATCATGTCCTCCTAAGGCGTGCCCCTCACTACCAAGAAACCATTAGAGATTTTGAAAAGGAGCAGTCACAAGAAGCTAACTATCTTGATGATTTCATTTACCCTCCTGACTTCCAGCAGCAAGCACCACGTTTTCAACAGCAAGGGAATCAATTCCAGACTATGCAGCAGTACAATCAACAAGGCATGTACCCCATGGATCAACCTTACAACTTTCATCCAACCGGACCTCACCCGGGTCAGCAAGACAACATGTTTGAAGGATCTCTTCAACAAATCTTAAACAGCCAAGAGAGGGATTACAAGGTGTTGAATGAGCAGATAGACTTCATTTACAATGACCTTACTACAAAGTACGAGTCTGTAATTACTCAACTCAAGAAGATGGAGGTCCACATTGATCAAATTAATGAAGAATTGAAAAGACAAGAGATGAAAGAACAAAATAGCAAGATTCAAGCAATGCTTCAGCATATCGTGGATGATCAAATACAGAGCACTAAGGACTTGAATGAGAGGATGGAAATATTGGTCAACAGTTTCATTTTCAAGAACGAGTCTCTCGCTGGTCGAATCAAGAAACTTCACACCCAAATTGCTCAAACCGAAGAGTTAAAAAGACAAGAGATGGAGGAAAAGAAAGCCTTTTGTAAAGTCATCCCTACAAGAGAAGCTGAGTTCGTGCCCACCCATACACCACCCCAAACTGCTGTTAACATGGCTACAAGACCAGAACAAGAGCATTTCTCCTTGGACTCAACCGGAGGTTACAAGCCGAAGCCACTCAAGCGGAAGCTTGGATTACCTTGCATCATTAATGGAGTTTTGTTCAAGGATTCCTTATGTGACACAGAATCTCACATTAACATCATGTCTAAAGGAATAGCAAAGAAGGTTGGGATTGAAGAAATGAAACCCTCTAAGACACCCATGCCGTTTGGAGAGGATCCATCTATTATCTCACATGGTTTCATCTCGGATCTTCCACTATCCATCGGAGATCATGTCTTCAAGGCTGATTTCCACATCTTAGAGATGAAAGATGACCCTCACAAGCCACTGATATTTGGTTCATCATTTCTTCATGCCAATAGAGCTTTCGTGGAGCATTTGAATCAAAGAGTTTATCTCCCCAAACCCAAAAAAGACAACTATCCGGTGGTTCCTATCAAAAGCACTCATTCTGCAGATGTATGTGCTAGAAAGGAGCCAATATCAGAGCCTAATAATGACCAAGAGGAGTTCATAGACGTCATATCAGCAGCCCCTCTCATCATACCTAAGGAAGTTGTTATACCAGCAAAGGCCAAGTGCATTGAGGTTTCAAGTCCAAGCAAAATTTTGACACCAAGGGAGTATAAGGAGGACATGATTGATGCCACATCACAGCCTACAAGGTCTTCAAGATGCTTCTCTAAGTTCAGAATCAGTTCCTCAAATAAGGAAAACGAAGAACCCAACAAAGATAAGCTACACAAGAGGAGGAATCTCTTTCCCGATATGATTGTTTCTTGCAACTACATTCAAGAAATTCAAGATGTCAATAGGAGGATTTTCAAACCGTCGGGTCCGGACTGTAGAGAAGCTAAAGGAGCCTCAACTCTTCTAGTTGATCCATTGGATAACTAGAAAGAGAAAGAGTCAAGCTAAAAGACTATAAACAAGCGCTATATGGGAGGCAACCCATAAGGTCATTTCTCTCCCTTTTTACCTTTTTGTTTTAGTTTAATGGTTTTTGTTTTGTTTTTGAAGTTTTGGATACAGAGATTTGAGAATCTAGCATGAAAATTTGAGAAGAAACCTAGAAAATGAAGAAAGGAGCAATCGAGTGGCCGGACCAATAGAGTAGAAGCAACACAGCCAAGCTCGGTCGACCAAACTCGGTCGATCAGGGGATCTAAGGACCTCGCTCGACCTGCCAGCCAAGCTACCTGGTCGACCAAACACGTTCGAGCAGGAGCTCCAAGAGATTCGGTCGATCGGTCGACCAAAACATTCAAGGTCGACCAAAACCAATCGACCGAACTACCATCCATTCCGTCCCATCATACCATTCCACCATAACATCCCATACCACCCATTCCGTCCCATCATCCCATCTCACCATCACACTAATCCCATCACACCATCCCATCCTATCCCACTAATCCCATCCCACCACGCCACCACCTATCCCACTTCACCCTTTGTCCAGCATCCATTCCAAAGTCCCAAAAACACATCAACAATGATTGTGGCATGAATTCACCATGATCACTCATCCGTTTGCTTCAAGTCCAAGGCTAATCCCACCTATGCCTCACCTTAGGCGGTACTTAAAGAGATTTTACCGTGGACGCATGGTACTTGATCATCTTAGCCGGGATACAAGCCATTATTTGGAGTTCATTCAAACGCAACGTGGGAGAAGGTTTGCCATGCTTATCTCAAAGGACAAGGACAGCAACATACCACCAATAGGTCATTTCTTCATGGACTTAATGTCTAATCAGGTTACATCTTTCCTCTCATTCACAAACGCCTTATTACCTCTTTCTTTTACCTCCCTTAATCGGATTTGCTTTCACCGGGACGGTGCAAGTTAAGTCTGGGGGGATTGTCGGTACTAATGCGTTTGTTCATGTCTTGTCTTCATCTCATATCTATTTCTCTTATTAACCTTTTCAAAATTTCATGTTTTATTGAGTCAAAACTTTAGTTGGAAATTATGATTTATCTCTATGATTCTCCGGTGTTGTGCTAACAATCTATGACCCTAGAGCGGACATCAGTTGCAGACATAAGCCTAACAGAACCTCTAACGGTGGATCGACCTACTGACTTGGCAACATTTCTAAGGTACCCGGACAATCTAACGTTAACTCCACCCTAATCAATCTAGTTTTTCTTGTCAAGGGGCTTGGCATACATATGAGTCGTTCCTCACTTGATCTCAAAAGGGTGTGTCCAATACAAAGTGCAGTTCTCCTCTCTCTCAGAAAAATAAAAATCAAAAGCTTTTAAGCACAAGGAAAACGTGTAAGCAAGAGGAATGCATACGTCTGCACCTTCTTGTCTTATGGAGACCTACCAAAAACAAGGAAAAAGCAAAAGCCTATCCTATGTTATTCCCTAAAAGAAAAAAAGAAAGGGAAGAAGGATCGATAGAAAAAATAAAATGATACCCTAGAAAAGTAGGGAAAAATCGATCCTTCAAAAGAAAAAGAGAGAGGAAAAGAACTCAAAAGCTTCAAAAAGGACTATCCTGGAGAGACTCAAGTGGGTAAGAACAAGTGCTTAATGATCGATACTCCCTTGATAAAGACCGCACGTTTTAAATTTATGCAAGGAGTTAACAATGGAAAGTCTGGAGTGCTGGATGAGACTAGTTGAGTTTGGTATGGTTCGCTAAGCTTGCCGAGCATTATGTGAAGCTAGTCTAACATTGGTTATGTTTTTAGTGGAATACAGGAGAGGAAGCCACCACAGGTTTCTCAAAAAGGATAAGGAGTTTCTACGTTTTCAAACCTCTTTCTCTGATTTGGATTCTATTTGCTTGAGGACAAGCAAAGATCTAAGTCTGGGGGAGTTGATATACCTCTATTTTGTACCCTTTTTATATGGTTTTACTATGATTTTTATAAGGTTTTTAAAGGCTTTTCGATCTAAAAAGGTAGTTTTTGTGGATTTATAGTACTAAGAGTCTAAACAGGTCGAAAGATGCATTTTGGAGCAAAACCACAGGATTTGGACTTTACGCCGCTCCACGACACAGCATCAACTTTGAAAGAGCCCCAAAAACATTCTACTCAATGGATCTCACCAAAACCAGTTCTCCGCGATGCCTACATGAGTTAGCTTTCCAACGCAATTGGAATCATGCAATTTGGACGTGTAGAATGGAAGATATTATCATTTTAGTGAAGAGTGTCAAATCAGCCGAAAACCGGACGTCTACACCAGCCGCTCGACCGAGCCGGTCGGACAGGGCCTCCAAGGCCCCCGTCCGACCCGACCTTCCTCCACGATCCGGTCGACCGAGCCGGTCGGACAGGGCCTCCAAGGCTCTCGTCCGACCCGACCTCTTTTCGCCATCCCGTGCGCGCCAGCTCGACCCGACCATCATCCCGTGCGACCGTTCGACCCCCAGCTCGACCCGAGCACCAGCCCGACCGACCGGTCGACCGCCCCGCTCGACCGCCGCCGTCCCGCTCGACCCGGCTTAGCCGACTAAGGCCCGTTTTGCACGTTTTCACGATTTACTCGGCCCGTTTACCTAATCTCGACCCCTGGAAGACCTAGCACTATAAATACAGCTTTTTAGCCTCTTTAGAGAGAGGGAGAGACAAGAGAGACACAACAGAGCCGCACAGGAGAGGAGCCACAAGAGAGGGCCGCACTAGGGAGATCCCCTTAGAGGGATTCTCCATTGTTTTACTTCCTTCTCATTGTTTTCCTTAGGGAGAAGATCCCTTCTTTGTATCTCAACATAGAGAAGATTTCTAAACCCTGTTCTCCTTATAATAATATGATTTCTTTCTCAGATTTGTGCTTGTTTACTTGCATCATGATTGAGTAGATTTCTAGTTAGGTTTTAGGGTTTCAAAGAATTCATATGCTGATTATGATTTGATGAATTAACTAGGGATATCATTAGAGTCTTTGTCTCGTTTTGTTCACTTATTAATACTGATTGCTTTACCGCGCATCTAGCAATCCGATCCTAGGTTGATTTGAGCCACGGAAGTGCTGTATCATTCGCCGGACCTATTCTTTGACAAGCTAGGTTTCTTAGACTGCGGAAGTTGATTTACTAAGCCTAGTGAACTGTATCCGAACTTGATCGATTTAATGCTTGATTAACTATCTAAGGACATACCAAAAGTTTAGCGATTAGATAAATTATCATAGGAGTCGGAGCCACGGAAGTGGAAAGACTTATTTTCGTGTTTTGTGTTCTAGACGGATCTTACATCCCATATCCCTACATAGATAGAAGTCAATCATCAAACTTATCATCTATGAATCTCTGAGAATTACCTATTGCCTAGCGTCTTTCCACCTTGAACTTACACCGCTTTTATTCTTGCTTTTACTTAGTTTAGTTAATTTGCATCTCAAAACCCAAAACCCCCTCATTTGTCCTAGCTTGATTAGACTCGCATAGCTCGTAGTGCACTTATCTGCTCCTTGTGTTCGATATACCCGTTGCTACTCTCGATCTGTGCACTTGCAGAAAAGGGATAGAAATTGGGAAAAGTTTAATCCCCATCAGACCATTCCACGATTCGCCTTCTTCTGACGTCTGGGTTTTAGACTGCCATTGTCACGTTTGGCGCAAGGCTCCAAGCATGTTGGTGGAGCGAGAAAACCCAGCAGCAAATGTCGTCGATGGAAAGATATATGTAGCAGGAGGAGTGATAAGATAGGAGCTCCATGGGCCTTTATGAGGAAGAAGAAGCGATCAGGAGGAAGAAGAGCTCGTGTGTGGGGAAGGAAGGAACAAAGTGGCTAAGTGAGGAAGTGAAGAGGAAAGACTCTGGTTGAGTGAGAGAGTTATCTTATGTCGTTTAATAAAATGTTGTCGTTTAATCAAAGGAGTACTGTAGGGTTTGAGAGAGTTATCTTATGTCGTTTAATAAAATGTTGTCGTTTAATCAAAGGAGTACTGTAGGGTTTTGTATTTAAAGGTCCTTACTCAGTAGAGTTGGACACCTTATGAAAAATATTATCAAGTTAATCATCTATCCTTCTCTCTATTCCGCCTCCACTCTTATTCTCTCATTCTAACTCTCATTTCTCATCTTTCTCTTAAGCTCGATAAGTCCGAACTTATCATTTGGTGCTTTCGTTGAGAGCTATGTCGTCAAACGCTCAAGGGAACACTTCGTCGCCTAACCCCTCTGAACTCGAGTCATCCGTACCCGATACTCCCGCGTCGGTACCTACTATGGAACAGCGAGTTTCGCAAACGGAGAAGGATATGCTATGGATCCGCACAGCTCTTTCAACCCTCCTCCGCAGCCAAGTCTACGGAGGAACCGGAGACTCCACCCCCATGGGGTTCTCCAATCCCATCTCAAGCCTTCAACAGTATGCTCCATCCACCCCGACGACGAATCCAGTGAGACCCAGGGAAGGGTTACTGCCGACCCCGCCGGGATTCGAGAACCCGCCAAGACCCGCTGTGGAGTTTGCGCAACCGGAAATGTCGGTGATTCCGAAAGGGGATATGACTCAGATTCCGGTCGAGTCGCCCCAGAAAAAGGTGGATCTTCCCCTTTACGAAGGTAATAGCCCGGAAGATTGATTATTTCGTTTGGAGAAATGCTTTGGAATGAACCGCGTGGAGGAATCCGAGAAACTAGACCAGGCCTTGACGTGTCTCACCGGTTCGGCTATTACTTGGTGGCGGTATTCACAGGTGAGGGAAAAGATTGCGTCTTGGAAGGATTTCAAGGACAAATTTAAAGTGAGGTTCAAACCGAGTAGAGGAAGCGCGTCGGTGGACCAGTTGTTAAGCATCACGCAGAAAGGGAGTGTGGATGAGTACAGGGATAGATTTGAAGAGCTATCAGTGGAACTTCCACACGTCTCTGATGACGTTCTGGAAGCCGCCTTTCTTAAAGGGTTGAAGAAGAGTCTGCGAGACCAAGTGATGCGTTGCAGACCGGTGAATATGGCGGATATTGTGGAGATAGCCAGGTTGATTGAGTCTCAAGATGGAGAAGGCTCAGGGTACTTTGGCAGGTCCTTTTCGAAGACTACCGCTGCTCCGGGAACGGGATTCTCCAGCCGCAACCAGAGCAGCAGTAACTGGAGAAGTGGAGATAGTGGTGCTAACAAGAACTCGACAGAGACAAACAGGGACATCAAGAAGGTTGTAGGAGGAGTGAAACCTAAACCTTGCAATTACAACTGTGGAGAAAACTGGGTCCCTGGTCACCGTTGCAAGCAGAGATTCAAGGCTATGGAGGTGGAGGATAGCCCAGATGGTGAAGGAGAAGAGCTTGATGAACAAAATGAGGGGGAAACGATTATGGATAAGGACGCGGAGTCGCAGGAGTTGGTGACTCTGTCCTTACACTCCATGGCTGGTCTCACTACGGAGAAATCCATGAAGATGGTAGGAAGAATTGGAGAGACGGAGGTCGTGGTGTTGATTGACTCCGGAGCTACCAGCAACTTCATAACTGAGAAGGTCGCACGCGACATTGGACTGCCCCTCACTAGCAACCGGAGTTTTGGTGTACTCGTAGGGGGTGGTAAGGTGATGCAAGGCAGGGGAAGATGTACCGGGGTCAGAATCGATATCCAAGGAGTGGAGATCAATGAGGAATTCCTGTTGTTTGATCTGGGAGCCACCACGGATGTAGTGTTGGGTTATACGTGGTTAGTCACTCTCGGGGATACACGAATAAATTGGAGGAGAAGAACCTTGAATTGGAAGATTGGTGATCTGTGGGTGACTATTAAGGGGGATCCGGAGTTGAGTAGAGAGCCCATTTCCTTAAACTCAATGGAAGGAATCATTAACAAGAAGGGGGTGGGATACTTACTTGAGCTCACCACCTTATTTGAGGAGAAGAATAAGGGGAGGACCGGTAAATATCAGAAGGAGGTCAAGCCGATCCTAGAGGAGTACCAGAATGTGTTCGAAATGCCGAACGAGCTGCCACCGGTGCGCAGTCGAGCCCATGCGATCACCTTGCAAGCAGGGACGGCTCCGGTAAACAGCAGACCCTATCGATACTCGTTCATTCAGAAGAACGAGATTGAGAAATTGGTGCAAGAGATGTTGGAGGCACAGGTCATCCGCCCGAGCGTCAGCCCGTACTCCAGCCCGGTTTTGCTGGTGAAGAAGAAGGATGGAGGGTGGCGATTCTGTGTAGATTACCGAGCTCTAAACAAGGTGATTATTCCGGACAGGTATCCGATTCCAGTCATTGAAGAACTTCTAGATGAGTTGAATGGAGCAGTAGTGTTCTCCAAGTTGGACTTGAAATCAGGATACCACCAGATATGGGTGAAGAGCAGCGATGTGGAGAAGACTGCCTTCCGAACTCACCAAGGACACTATGAGTTTCTGGTAATGTCGTTTGGGCTCACCAATGCACCGTCAACATTTCAAAGTGTTTATGAATGAGCTGTTCCGACCCCATCTGAGGCGGTTTGTGTTGGTGTTTTTCGATGACATCCTCATCTACAGCCCAAACATCGAGTCTCACCTGTGCCATTTGCGAACCGTGCTGGGGCTAATGAGCCAGAATCAATTCTATGCCAACGCCAAGAAGTGCTCTTTCGGAGAGAGTGAGGTGTCATATTTGGGGCATCAGATATCGGCTGAAGGTGTAGCGGCCGACCCGGAAAAAATAGAAGCCATGGTGAAGTGGCCAGAACCTAGGTCGGTGACGGAGTTGCGAGGATTCTTGGGGCTCACGGGCTACTACCGGAGGTTCGTGAGGAATTACGGAGTGATAGCTCGACCTCTTATAGATCTGTTGAAGAAGCAAGGGTTCGTTTGGTCTAGTGAAGCGACTGAGGCGTTCCAGGCCTTAAAGACTGCTGTCACCACCTTACCGGTGTTGGTGCTACCGGACTTTACCAAGACGTTCACCATAGAGACTGATGCGTCGGGGGCCGGGATCGGAGCAGTGCTCTCACAGGAGAAGAGGCCCATCGCTTTCATCAGTCAAGCTTTCTCTACATCGGGTCGAGTTAAATCCGTGTATGAACGGGAGTTGCTGGCTATAGTCAAGGCAGTGACCAAGTGGAAGCATTACCTTGGGGGCAATGAATTTGTAATTAAAACGGACCAGAGCAGTTTAAAGCATCTATTGGACCAGAAGTCGGTTTCGTCGGTGCAGCAAAGATGGGCTGCGAAACTTATTGGGTTGAACTATAAGATTGAGTACAAACCGGGGGTAGAGAACCGTGTGGCGGACGCCTTGTCTCGGAGAGTACACCCGGTAGAGCTCCAACAACTCTACTTGACGGCACCACTGAACGTAGATATGGAAGCGTTGGGCGCACAAATCCGGGCAGACGTCGAATGGGGTCCTGTGGTGAGTAGGTTGGAAAAGGGACAGAACGTGGACACCGGCTTCACGCTAGAAAGAGGTAAATTGTACAAACATGGATGTCTGGTCATTCCCCGAGGCTCGACCTTCATTCCTGCTCTATTGGAGCAATTTCACGCCAGCGCCGTTGGAGGGCACGAAGGAGCGCTAAAGACGTACAAAAGATTGGTGCAGGAAGTGTTTTGGGTTGGTATGAGGAAGGACGTAGTAGAACACATCCGACGTTGCCAAATCTGTCAGGAGAACAAGTATGCCACGCTCTCACCAGCAGGGTTATTGGCTCCTCTTCCGATACCACAGCGCATCTGGAGTGACGTTAGCCTTGATTTTGTGGAAGGACTACCCGTTTCGAAGGGATTTAGCGTGATATTGGTAGTAGTCGACCGCCTGAGTAAGTATGCCCATTTTGTTCCCTTGAAGCACCCTTTCTCCGCAAAAACAGTGGCTGAGGCCTTCATTCGGGATGTGATTAAGCTTCACGGGTTTCCGGAGACGATGGTTTCCGACAGAGACAAGGTGTTCCTCAGCTCCTTATGGTCGGAGCTGTTCAAGCTGCAGGGGTCTAGGCTTCACAAGAGCACTGCATACCACCCTCAGACGGATGGCCAAACGGAGGTAGTCAATCGATGCTTGGAAACGTACCTCCGATGTTTTGCGGGCCGGAAGCCGACCTCCTGGATGCAGTGGCTTCCGTGGGCCGAGTATTGGTACAACACTTCTTTCCACTCCTCCACAAAAACCACTCCCTTCTTTGCTGTTTATGGCAGGGAACCCCCGAGGCTTTTACGTTACGGTGACACGCCGTCCCCGAATGCCACCGTAGAGGAGTTACTTAAGGACCGAGACAGCCTGCTAGTGGAGCTACGGGAGAACTTGGAAGTGGCCCAGAAACAAATGCAGAAAAGTGCCAATCTTCACCGTCGTGATGTGGAGTACAAGGTGGATGATTGGGTGTACTTGAAGTTACGCCCGTATAGGCAGAGCTCTGTGGCCAAGAGGAGGAATGAAAAGTTAGCACAGCGGTACTTTGGTCCCTATCAGGTGATACAACGCATTGGCAAGGTCGCGTACAAGCTTCAGCTGCCGGCTCACAGTCAGATCCACCCTGTTTTCCATGTGTCGCAGTTGAAACTAGCTGTTCCGTCAACCTACCGAGCACAAGAGATTCCACCCATCTTAAACGCAGACCTGGAATGGGCAACCGAGCCGGAAGAGTTGCTGGATGTACGTCGGGGTGAGAATGGACAAGGGACAGAAGTGAAAGTTAAGTGGAAAGGCCTACCAGAATTTGAATCAACTTGGGAGACGTTGACAGAATTGGCCTCTCAGTTTCCAGAGTTCAACCTTGAGGACAAGGTTGGTTCATTTCAGGGGAGTATTGATAAGGTAGGAGCTCCATGGGCCTTTATGAGGAAGAAGAAGCGATCAGGAGGAAGAAGAGCTCGTGTGTGGGGAAGGAAGGAACAAAGTGGCTAAGTGAGGAAGTGAAGAGGAAAGACTCTGGTTGAGTGAGAGAGTTATCTTATGTCGTTTAATAAAATGTTGTCGTTTAATCAAAGGAGTACTGTAGGGTTTTGTATTTAAAGGTCCTTACTCAGTAGAGTTGGACACCTTATGAAAAATATTATCAAGTTAATCATCTATCCTTCTCTCTATTCCGCCTCCACTCTTATTCTCTCATTCTAACTCTCATTTCTCATCTTTCTCTTAAGCTCGATAAGTCCGAACTTATCAAGGAGTCAATAACTTGGATTCCTTAAATTGGATTGAAGTTTTCGATCCAAAAACTCAATCTTGGGATTTTGTGTTGTGCCCTCTTGCAAAGAGATGCAGCAGTTTTGTATACAAGAGCGCAGTGATGGAAGGCAAAATCTTGTTCTACACGTTTATGAACGAGGGTTTGGCTTACAATCCAAAGGAAGATAGATGGGAAGTGATAGGAGCGATAACGATGAGTAATTTGGAGTCAGGATGGGTATGGCAATCTTATTGCATGATCGGTACCGTACTCTATGGTTGGCGTAATTTAGTGGGACTCAAATGGTACGACTCTAAGAGACAATATTGGATGGATTTGAAAGGTTTGATAGGACTGCCTATGTTTGATGGTTATGATTGTGTTAAACTTGAGGATTATGGCGGGAAGCTGGCTGTTTTCTGGACCAAGAATTCTCGTTCTAGCGGATATCAGGAGACGAGGATTTGGTGTGCGGTGATTGCTCTTGAAAGACGCAATGGTGATGATGATGAGTTTTGGGGAACGGTCGAGTGGGTTGATCATGTTCTTACAGTTCCTAACCCTAATAAATTTGAGTGTGCTCTTGCTGCTACTGTTTGATGAATCTTTGAGTAATGCTGGTTGTGGTTTTGTTTCGTTTGCATTAGGAAAAAGAACTGAAAGATGCATAATTGGAGAAAGTTTGGTCGTGTGGTGAACATATATAATTCATGGCCATTGATCTCTCGACAAAGAAACTAGTAATTGAAATTATTATTATTCTTTGTTTTTAATGTTTTCGGAAAGCTTTAATTGTTCATGAACCCATTATCGAAAATTTCTCTACTTTCTATGAGATATTACGATGATGTTATTCTATTAGGAAGCACGATCATTGTCCTTAAGTTAGTGTTTAATTCTCGTAACATTTTGAGGTAAAGCGAAACTCGAGCCTTCGGCTTTAAGACTTCACAGCGAGGAAGATTCATTTCTGATTTATGACATTTTGAGGACCATGGAACGAGTCTAGGGAAGAAAGTAACATAATGTTGCTACTGCAATTATAATAAGCAGGAAACTGACAAAAACTGGTAGATGACGCTCTTCTACACGGTCATAAAGAAGACTGGTTGGTTCTAAGTTTTACTGCCGGTGGGGATAGCATTTTAAGGCATCCTTGTCACGCAAGGTTTCTCTAGAAATGTGCAGCTTACGTTTATGAAATTGAATAAACATACCATCAGAGACAGCACCTAGATTTAAACTAGATTAGATAATTAAAGATAACAAAGATAAGCTTTAACAAGATAACAAAGATAAAATATCAAAAACAAAAAGATCACAAAACTCTATAACACAAAACTGCGTGTAGCTCGAGATATTCTCTAGTAAGCTTAAAAGGAATTTTTTTTTTTTTTTAAAGTAATTTTATATATGGTGTCTGGTAAAAATATTTTATTTAATCAGAACCATCGATTATGAAGGGATAATTTATTGGTTACAATGCCGTCGGGAAAAAGCTGTAATTAGCTTAATTCAAGATGGCGGCTCTCAAAGGCGATTCTAGGGTTTCTAGTGGAGGTGACCAAGATGCGATGATGGAGGAGGCTAGAGAGAATCGTCGTCCTCCGGGTGACCCCCCGATGCTCCGATGTCATGGGCGGCGAAGGTTAGAGGAAGTACCGCAGCAGGGAGACCAGTCCCGGAGGAGTTGGTGGATGATGCTTTTGTTAATGCACGATTGAATTTGGAGTTTCCGAATGGGGAGGATGGAGAACCCGTTATTACGATAGGGCAGGAGGTTTTGGAGGCGATGAATGGGCTATGGAAGAAGTGTATGGTGGTGAAGGTTTTGGGAAGGAATATTGCGCTTTCGGTATTGAGCAAGAGATTGCGGGAGCTTTGGCAACCAAAGGGGACGATGTACGTGTTGGATCTCCCTCGTCAATTTTTCATGATACGATTTGAGTTAGAGGATGAGTATATGGCAGCGTTAACAGGTGGTCCGTGGAAGGTTTTTGGGAGTTACCTCATGGTACAAGCTTGGTCGCCGGAATTCGATCCGCTTAAAGATGAGATAGTAACAACACCGGTGTGGGCTCGGCTATCGAACATTCCAGTGAATTTCTATCACAAGTCGATCTTAATGGGAATCGCGAAAGGTTTGGGAAGGCCGGTCAAAGTGGACTTGACGACGTTAAATTTTGAGCGTGCTCGTTTTGCTAGGGTATGTGTGGAGATCAATCTTAAGAAGCCCCTCAAAGGAACTGTTAGCCCAGGGCGTATAAACCGGAACCGAATTAACCGAACCAAACCGAACCGGAAATGGAGATTCGGTTCGGATTCGGATTACACATAAAAACCGGTCGGTTTATGTAATTATTTATTTCGGATTTCGGATTAAAACCG
>JAIUCV010002410.1:30000-35000 GCA_026724425.1 Erythrophleum ivorense
TATCGCCACCCCATAATATAATGGAGAATAACTAATAGTTAGGACTCATAACAAAAATCAATAATCCATTCATGGGAAAAGCTTTTCCCGCATCAAGTACTAATATATTGATTTTTAACGTATAATTAGATGGGGTAATCATTCAAATTCAAAACGAAAGCTCGTTGCTTTTTGTTTCCCTATAATTGGAGCCGCCAAACTCTATCCATTTATTAATTCAACCCAACTGTGAATTTATTTTGTTCCGAGCCAAGAATTCAAACAAGGATTTGGGCCCGATCCAATAACAATGAAATATTCTTAGAATTCTCCATTGATACGACATGCTGCTTTTTCCATTCATTCCTTTATGGATCAGTCGTGGTCTTACAAACTCTACCGATGGTATGGACGAATCCATTGCTTCATAGAAATGTGTAAAAAATTGAGTCGCACTTAAAAGCCGAGTACTCTACCATTGAGTTAGCAACCCTAATAAAATAAACTACAAAAATAAACTAATAGGATGTGTAGATACAATCGCAATCAAAATAAATAAAAAGATTGAATTAGATAATAAAAAAAATATTCCATTAAAATCAAATTGAAAGAAAAAAGAAATAAAAAATGTTGAAGTCGAATCGATTCTGAACATAAAAATGAACGGATCAGATGAAAATACAAGAAATTTTCTCAGATAAAAAAAGGAAAATCACAATTTATAGACCGCCTCTTTGTCTCCTATGTTATACATTCTTTTCATTTTATTTATTAATTTTTATTACTCTATTTATATATTTATATTCTAATTTAGATTAGAATATTTCGATTTTTTTAGATTCTAATATTTATATTATATTCTATTATTATTCTAATAGATTTTTATTAAAATATCCACTAATATCCACTTTAGAATATCTATAATATCTATTTTAGATTCGAATATTAATATATTAGAATCTATTCTAAATTTCTTATTAACTTATTAAATTCTTTTTTATTTTTCTTTTGTTATTTATATTTATTTAATATATTCTAATATTCTATTTCTTTAATTAAAAAAAAAAAGAACTTCTTTTCTTGTTTATATCCCAGAAAAGCCAACGAACCCATCTATTTGATGAAGTAAAAAAAACAAAATCCTATGGAACGGGGATAAATAGATCCATTTATTCACGATCGGATTATATTTATTTGATACACTGTTGTCAATATTAATGTTGAAAAAATAATACAATGGAGAAAATAAACGAATTAGAAACTTTGTTATTATTAATTGGAATTCCAATTAATAATAACAAAGTTTCTAAATAATAAATACTAAGAAAAAATAAAGTCAAAAATAAAAAATAAGGTAAAGTAAATAAAAAACCAAGCAATTATGTTGTATTAACACTACATAAATAATCGACATAGATACAAAAGGGGCGTATGCGAAAATTAAGGAAAAAGGTAGAGATCGGGTTTATTCAATCAATAAATAGAATAATTCAATCAATATAATATAAATAGAATAAGAAAGCTTAACCTAACCCCCTTTATTTTTAAATTTCTTCAGAGAATTCCAACAAAAACCACCTCATTGAGGGTAATATATTTATAGATCCAATTACTTCATTTATTACTTCATTTATTCATTTGTCCATTTTTTGATTTTCTATTATTTATATCAATAAAAATGGATTTTTGTAGTTATAGAAAACAGCATTCTATAGCAGCAATAAGAAATAAAAAATTAGGTATGAATAGAGCAAGAGAGCGGGGGGGGGGGAGGGGGGATAAGAGAGAAAAGGATTATATAAATCTATATACAAGTCATCCACACCCTCTTTTTTTTATTTCTTTATTTTCTTAATTGAATTTCGTTTGTTGATTAGGACAAAGTTCCATAAAAACACCCGCTCTTTTTGAAATATCCTGAACAGTTCCTGTAGGTTGAGCGCCTTTTTCAAGGAAATATAGAATAACAGGAATATTTAAATAGGTTTGATTCTTTATCGGATCATAAAAACCCACTCTCCGAAGATCTCTCCCCTCTCTTCGGGATCGAACATCAATTGCAACGATTCGATAAACGGCTCATTGGGATAGATATAGATAAACAATACACCCCCCCTAGAAACGTATAAGAAGTTTTCTCCTCGTACGGCTCGAGAAAATTCGAAATTATGTCTATGTATAGAATTATGATGTCAAATAGATCCATAAAATCATCAAATCAATTAGACTATGATTTAAATTAAATACTTTTTTTCTTATTCTTTCCCGAAAAAAGAATCACTCGTATTCGCAACCTCATAACTCAAGTTGGATAACTCTCAAATAACTCAAAGGAAAACAAAACCTTTAGTTAGGTATTTTATTTCATTTATTGAGCGGTCTCTACCCCCCCTTCTTGTCTGTCTCCTTTAGAATCTATTTTTCGTCTTCAGTCTAATATAGTTGTTGAGACAATTGAAAATGGTATTTACTTGTTCCATGATCCGTTAGCTTTTCCTTGAATCATTGGGTTTAGACATTCCTTCGAGGATCTTTAATCGTTTCAAAAATGGCAGCAACATACCAATTTTGTTTTATTTCTTTCCATCAAAGAATCATACAAATAGATGGTTGATTCCCCCAGATCCACTTTTGATCGAAAAAGTTTTACCAATTCCAACAAATTGGACTTTTTTTTTTTAACTTGCTCGAATTGGATCCTTTCGATTTCTAAATCGAAAATATACTTACGAAGTTGTTCTAACTTATTAATTTTCACTAACCCTAGAAACTTGACCCTGAGAAATGAATCAACTCGAGCTCCATCATGTACTATTTCCATCATCAACCCCTCTCCCCTTCCCAAAAAAATGAATTCGAGTGGAACAGAACAAACGATGTCGAGAAAGAGCACCCTCATTTCTATATAATAGAAAAATGGTGGATGTAAGAATCCACAGCTAATCTAATCATGTCTTTCAAGTCGCACGTTGCTTTTTACCACATCGTTTCAAACGAAGTTTTACCATAACATTCCTCTAGTTTGGAGCCGGTATGTAATTGATTCAATTATGAAATCATGAATAGTCATTGATTCAATCGATACATAATAATCCATATTTTTTTCCTTCTATATGAATGGCAAATTTCTAAAGTAAAGAAGTATCAACAAAAATTCAAATTAACTTGATATTGTAGGAATAGAATTTCAATTCCATTTTTATTTATTTTTCTATTTTTTAGAAAAATTGAAATTCTAATTCATAATTCAAATTATTATAAATTAATATTCTAATAAATAATTAATATATTCAATATTCAGATTCTAATTATAGAATAGATTCGATTTCTATTTTATATTAAATAGAAATTGATATTGAATTTCTATATTTCTATTTAGAATATATTTTTATTAGTTTTTATTAGAATAATTATTAGAATAATATATATTATACATTTTTAATATACAATAACAACAATAACACGAATAAAAAAAAGAAGTTCTTTTTGAATCTACATCTTCAAAGTGACTCGATTTAGAGACGAATCATTAAAAAAAAAGAAGAATCACATTCTACCCAATATTATATACTCTTAAATAGAAGGTTTCTCAAAAAAGGGCAATCTTTATTCTGATATACAATTTGTATTCAGATATGATATATATCATGAATGGATATGCTCTGGGACGGAAGGATTCGAACCTCCGAATAGCGGGACCAAAACCCGTTGCCTTACCGCTTGGCCACGCCCCATTTCTATTTCTATTCGACACTAATAAACACTATTATTGGTATTGGTTGTTCGTCAATTCCAGTCCAAATATCTAAATATCTATAGAATAAATTGTTACTAGAATTTTGATATGTCTAAATATAGAATTAAACTGAAATTATTGATCATTACATAGAATTCAATTAAGATATTGCATGAAAGTATGATTTCTTCTATTTTTTATTTCTTTTTATTTCAGAATGGAAAGATTTTGAATTGGATAAGTTCAAATCAAAGAAGGATTTTTGGAGTCTACTTTTTTTATTTAATTCATCATTTTATTCGTAATTAATTCGATTTTTTTATTTCTATTTGGATTTTCAATTTTTTTGATTTCTTTTTTTATTTATAAATAGTATAAATCATAAATGAAATAAATAACAACAAAAAAAACGAAATTAAGAAATTAATAAAAGAAATTAAAAATTCATTTATTATCAAATTCAGAATATATTAAAAATATTAACTTAATTTAATATTAACTTAATTTAATATTAACTTAATTTAATATTAACTTAATTTAACTCACAAAAAGAAAAAATACAATTATCTTAAAGAACAAAATGTTTGTTATGCTTAATATCTTTAGTTTGGTCTGTATTTGTATTAACTCCGCCCTTTATTCAAGTAGTTTTTTCTTCGCGAAATTACCTGAAGCCTACGCTTTTTTGAATCCAATTGTAGATATTATGCCAGTAATACCTGTACTCTTTTTTCTCTTAGCTTTTGTTTGGCAAGCTGCTGTAAGTTTTCGATGAGATCCTTAATTTGAATACTGTCCTAGAAGAATTCCAAATTTATTCGAAAAAAATTCGAACATTTTAACAATTTCAATTTATAAGATCAGATAAGTTTTACAGTGTGAATCCTCGATTCAAATATTGAAATTGTTTATAGACAAGAAAAATCTGGACCATCTCATTTCCTCATTCTTACATTTTTTCCATTGAAAAATCCTATTATGAGTCCCCCACCAATATCTAATTATGGATATGAAAGGAAATTTTTGGTAATAAAGGAATCGACTCTTATTACAAATAAATTTCCGAAAAGTTTTTTCTATTTCTCGAAATCACTTCATTTCTTAGTATCAAAAGAAACATAATGTGTAGTATAGGAGAATCTATTCTCTTTCTTTTTTTTTAATGATCTTGGAGATTGTGTAATGCTTACTCTAAAACTATTTGTTTACACGGTAGTGATATTCTTTGTTTCTCTTTTCATCTTCGGATTCCTATCTAACGATCCAGGACGTAATCCGGGACGTG
>JAIUCV010002410.1:42500-47307 GCA_026724425.1 Erythrophleum ivorense
GGTTCCGTTCCCTTAAGTAGATTATTTTGAGCCACACATACATTGCGGCGGGCTAAGCTAAAAAAAAAGACTATTTCAAAACTAGTCAATGATGGCCTTCCATGGATTCACCTATATAAGCTGCAGCTAAAGTTGCAAAAATAAGAGCTTGAATACCGCTTGTAAATAATCCAAGGAACATGACAGGTATAGGAACCACTAAAGGTACTAAAGAAACAAGAACAACAACTACTAATTCATCAGCTAATATATTTCCGAAAAGTCGAAAACTAAGTGATAAGGGTTTTGTGAAATCTTCTAAGATGTTAATCGGTAAAAGGATTGGGGTTGGTTGGATGTATTTACCAAAATAACCTAATCCTTTTTTTGAAAGACCCGCATAGAAATATGCTACCGACGTAAGTAAAGCTAATGCAACAGTAGTATTTATATCATTTGTGGGTGCAGCTAACTCCCCATGAGGTAACTGTATTATTTTCCAAGGCAAAAGAGCCCCTGACCAATTAGAAACAAAAATAAATAGAAACATAGTTCCAATAAAGGGAATCCATGGACCATATTCTTCTCCAATCTGAGTTTTGCTCACGTCTCGAATGAATTCAAGGACATATTCAAAGAAATTCTGACCGTTAGTAGGAATGGTTTGTGGATTTCGAACAGCTATAATGGCTGAAACTAATAAAATAGCAATTACAACCCAAGAAGTAATAAGTACTTGGGCATGGACTTGGAAACCCCCTATTTGCCAATAGAGATGTTGGCCTACTTCCACAGCCGATATATCGTATAATCTTTTTAATGTGTTGATGGAACATAATAGAACATTCATATTGCCCTCTGAAAGAAATACAACTTTAAAAGGAATTATTTTGATTCAACCATCTCTTTTTCGGCTTGTCTACTTCAATTTGAGATTTTGAATACCAACTAATCACATAATATCTCTGGTTATTCTTTTTTGCGCGATTCAGTAATAGTATAGTAACCGATTCCATAAATCTATGGAGTTCCCCAAACCAAATAATTTATTTATCTTATTATTAATCAAGAATTTCGTATATAGCTAGAACGACCCTCACAAATTGCAAATACTAATTTGGTAAGAATTAATCGGATTGAAGCTATAGCATCATCATTAGCTGGAATCGAAATATCTGCGAGATCCGGGTCACAATTTGTATCGATTAAACAAATCGTTGGAATTCCCAAAGTGATACATTCTCGAAGAGCCGTATATTCTTCTTGCTGATCAACGATTATTACAATATCGGGTAACCCCGTCATATATTTAATGCCGCCCAGATATGTTTCCAAGTGAGATAATTGTCTCTTCAACATAGCGGCATCTCTTTTCGGAAGACAGTTGAGTCTCCCCGTCTTTTGTTCCGTTCTCAAGTCCCTGAACTTATGAAGTCTCCTTTCTGTAGTATACCAATTCGTTAACATACCACCGAGCCATTTTTTATTAACATAATGACACCGAGCTCTTATTGCAGCCCGCGCTACTGAATCAGCTGCTTTATTTTTGGTACCAACAATTAAGAATTGTTTTCCCCTATTTGCTGCATCAAAAACTAAATCACAAGCTTCTGATAAAAAACGAGCAGTTCTAGTAAGATTTGTAATATGAATACCTTTACGTTTTGCAGATATATAAGGTGCCATTCTAGGATTCCATTTCCTAGTACCATGGCCAAAATGAACTCCTGCTTCCATCATCTCTTCCAAAGTTATGTTCCAATATCTTTTTGCCATTTATCCCCACACTTTCTCTCTCTTTTTTTTTTTTCAAATAAAAAAAAGAATTTGAAAAAAAGAGATCAGGTATCCTGAAATAGAAATAAATAATTGTTCCGATGGAACCTTCTCTTCTACCGAAGATTGGCCGTTGATACACGATCAGGCCATTCATTTTTTTCTATTCGTTATTATCTTTATTACTATTACGAAATCAAATGACCGCGTTGAAAGGGATGAATCCGCTCTTAGGAATGATTAAATCCTCGAAATGATTGCTCTGATGTATCACATAAATTCTTTGAAATGAAAAAATCAAATAATTCTCTGTGGTGGAACAAAATATCTCTCATTTCTCCCTCGAAATTTTTTTTTTTTGTTTCCACGGTAATCTTGTTATGTTGCCTTGGCCTTGAACGGTGCATTAATCTTTTGAATCCGGTACCAACGGGTATCGTCCCCCCTAAAACAACGTTCTCTTTCAGACCTTTCAACCAATCGATACGGCCCCGGAGAGCGGCTTTTGCTAAAACTCTAGCAGTTTCTTGAAAACTCGCTTCGGATATAAAACTTTGAGTATTCAGAGATGTTTTCGTTATTCCCAATAATAGGGCTCGGTAACAGATCGCTTCTTCCAAAGCACGTCCCGTTCGTTCAGCTCGCAACAATCCAATTAGTTCACCGGGTGAAAAAACATTAGACATTCCATCTTCTGAAACCAAGACTTTTGATGTTATTTGACGCACAATAATTTCTATATGTCTATTATGGATCTGCACCCCCTGGGATCGATAAACCTTTTGGATCTTATTAACCAAAGAAATACGACTTTGCACTATAGTTAGCTCAGCACCAATCAAGAATCCCCAGGGAATGCCAAGAATTCTTGTTATACGCTCGTTCCAACCCTCAACTCTCTTTTCTAGGTTCATCGATATTGAATCAATCGAACGCACTTCTAATACCTGTTCCACTTTTGGAAGACCCTGTGTTATATCACCAGATCTCGACTTTTCATATATAAATGTAACTAATATATCTCCTTCATAAAGCATTTCTCCATAATGGCCATGAACAGTTGCTCCTGGAGTCGCCAAATAAGGGTTAGCCGATCTTATTATTACAGAATCAATTTGAACAATTAGAACTTGACCCGATTTTAGGTGTGGTCCGTTTTTAGCTATACATACATTTTCACAAAGAAATTGCCCAAGGTTAATTATTGTAAATGTTTTTTCACAATAATTATGATGATAATTATGATGGAGAAAATGCCAATTAAAATGGAATGGATTCAAAACGATGTTACTGCATAGATCGGGCTTATAAATTCTCCCGTTTTCGTCCATTAAATAATATTTAAATACTTGAAAGGTTTCCTTTAAATTGTCAAGTTGCAAATATTTAGTTATCGAGATCTGATTATGAGTTATTAAACGGTAAAATGAATAAAACTTTGCAACTTGAAGGGCTATTCCTAAAGGGCCTAACGAATTCCTAATTTCAATTAGAGGATCTCTTTTAATTGATTCTTTTATCACATTGTGATATTTTACATCGTTGAATGGGACCATTTGAAAACAATTAGCCGATGACAAAATTATCAAAGATCGGCATTCCTTATTTCTATTCAACAACATACGAATAGTTCCGTGATTTTGGCTAAGTGATTGTTGAATCTTTGCCTTGGAATAAATAGAATAAAATGGATTGATATTGGTGCGATCTGACTCATTATCAGCGATCAATCTTGAACCGGACAGATCATTCCTTTTTCTGATATACGAAATATGGGATTTCACTAAGTCAATTCTTAGGAAATCTCGAATCAAACCATTTGTACTTACTTCAACAAAGGAAGCGCGGGTCTCTTCGATAGAAGAACTTTTTTTGTCTCGATCCCAATTCAAGACTAAACAAGTCCGAACTAATTGAATGCTTGTGTCAGAAATTCCCTGAATTGGTTTTCCATTTCCATAAAGAATATAATTGACAACTTTAAGTTCCAGATTATCTCTTTCCTGCAACAGATCCTGGGGGAAAAGTTTTACTAAATTTATACCGTCCGCTATTTCATATATAATTACGGGTCGAACCAAAACAAAATACTTTTTCTTGGTAGGTGTGATCCATTGGACATAGATCCAATTTTTAAATTTTTTGGATTCCGTAGAATTTTTTTTTTTTACCGTTCCGAGTGGTATCAAGATGCCACTGTGTCGGGATATCTTATCCATCTCTCCAGGAAAATAAATATCCCCAGAAAATATTTTGAATTCAATCCTTTTTTTTTTCTTCTCCACTCGAACCAATCCGCCTACTCGACTTCTTATATTGACAGTGATTGGTGTATCTATTCCAATGATACTATTGTTCCGTACCATTATGGAAGAAGATTCAGGTAAAATATGCACTTCCTCGGGAATGAAAAAAAATAGATCTACTTTCATTTGGTATTTTGGCTTCAATTCTTTGACTCCTCGATACTCAATTAAATCCTCTTTTTTGAAAATGGAATGAACTCCTATAGTCCTATATTTAGTAATTCCTGAACTCTTTTTTCTGTATTGAGGATCATCGAAATAAGCAAGAATACTATTTCTACGAAAAATACCATTGATAGGTATTTCAATCGAGATACCGGAAGGGGGCATTAGTTCTTTGTCTCGTTCTTGAATAGATTGGAATGGAATGATGAATCTATTTCTTCGCCTCTTTGCCAATAAATCCGAATTCTCGTGGAGAATAGCAGGATATATGAAATTAAAATGACCCATACATATGATTCGATTAAGCCCTGAATAATCAGGAATCCCGCTTTTTTTTTTACCAGAAGGATTTGAACTAAAGAATTTGTGTCTTACTTGAACTTGATCATTACTTACTACAAGGTTAGAAATATATCTTCCTCCGGCAGAAAGAGAATGAATGTTCATTTGATCTTGATCCTTGTGGAGTGAAAAAGAGATTGCACCGGACCTGCACGACCTTCCTGATAATATCCATAAATGACTTGTTTTTGGTAAGATATGGACATTACTATATGTAAATTCGGGTGCATGGTACACAT
>JAIUCV010002411.1:0-35000 GCA_026724425.1 Erythrophleum ivorense
GAGAGTTGAACTCTCTCTTCTTTTTTATTACAATTTCTGGATCTGAAAACATCGTCTAACAACGGACGAAATTATTCATGTGCTCTTCGTTTTCAAGAGCCTACGTCCTCGGAAGGAACCTCTGCTTGTCCCGTAACCATGCGGAGTAGAGGTAGGACGTATAGCCGAATGGAACTCATTCTAAGCTATCAAGCTACTAACTGGAGAAAGCGCATGCCATCGCCATCAAGAGAGACCAGTGCTTGACCTAAGGTCAATTAGCAACTTTAGTACTCGGTCTCTTAAACGTTAGCTTGCCGGCATCGCCTAACTGGTCTGTTATCCTCGCTTCAATAATTGAATCTACACGAAGACGAGGGCCGCCCGGAATAGTTAGAATTCCCGCCACGATAGTGGCTTGGAAGAGATTCCCAGCTGGTCATTTCATTCGGCAGCTCACTGGTGAATAAGAGGGTCACAAGTGTGAAGTTAGCCTTCTGCTCTCGCCTGGATAGCAGGGTCTGTGTTGGCTTCGCTTACCGCGAGAAGATTCAGCCGGTGGTATGCCGAGCCCTCTCTTTTCTCCTGCCTGCTGTAATGACCGGTCTCCTAAAGAGAAGAAGGGCGCGGAAGCAAGAAAGCCAAGAACTGGGGCAAAGGTCTCACCCGCTGTAGAGCCAGTTTACCACGCAGGGGCAAGAATGAAAGCAGCAGTTCGAGCAGATGACCTTGAAACTGTTGAACCAATAGTAGGTCCAGATGCAGTTGCCGGGTGGTACTAAGCCGCATCAAAAGCGGAGGTACTTAGTACTCCCTAACAGTCCGCTGGGCTGGCTTCCGCGTCACCCGCCCCCTCAATTTGCCTTTTCTTGCTTGGGCTAATGAGATATCCCAAGTTCGGAGTAAGCAGCCCGTTCATGAAAGTGCGATCCCATGATGTCGAGCAAGATGACTCGTCACCCCTTTCCAATTTGGCTTTGTGCCACGCCACTTCGGAGAGTGAAACGAAGGAAAAAGCCTTACTTATAGGTCATCCTATTTCGGTGCATGGTCAGGATCCCGTATGTGGGTCTGCCTTTTTCAGTAATTAGTTGATCGTTGGTGAAATAGCGTAGTATAGGTCTGGGTGGGATGATACGAAATAGAGCAGTTGCCAATTGGCATGTGAAACCGAAGCTTGAACGCTTTGAAACTACCTTCACGCCCTTCCTTCTCTTTCGAATGAAAAACTATAAATCTCATAAGAGAAGAAAGAGAGCTTTAGAAGCAGCCAATCTTTTCTTTATGCCCAAACAATCCCATGTCTTTCTTGGTTGGTAAAGCCAACCGGCGATTTACAACAAGTCTTTCTGAAGGGAGAGCAATCAACGCTATGGCTACTTTTGGACAATTCCCGCCTTAGGACCCCAACAGTGACAACAGCTACTACGCATCCTACATCAGAAAATGCTATCGACGAAACAGAAAATATCAGCATTAAGAAACTTCTTGGGGTTAGCTGTGAAAGAAAGAGCCCCGGCATTCATTCATTTCTTCATTCATATTCATAGCTTAGTCTACTAAAATAAAAGAGGGACCAGCCTCATCGTGGTAATTATCGGACATCTCTGATCGTTCACCTCTAATGTGACACGTTCCCTCCCAGTTATATGATCAACGGGATCAGTCGGCTAGAGAGCGGGGCTATTCTTCTTCCGGGGAGGCAAAGTCGTCCCCTCTACTGATCGAACCCTCAGTTTCGGGGGTCTTCGTCAACATGTTATGAGGCTCCAGTCTTCGGCGGGTCACCATTACTTGACTTAGAAAGGCGAACATCTAGGCAAGGGAAAGCGCAGTGCGCCTGGTGCAAATGGCTTTCTTTTTTCATGATATACCAATCAGAATGGAGGACCCTACCTACGTACATGATTGATAGAAGAACTACGTAGGGGGGATCGGTCAACTTGATGCGGGAGAGGCATGAGTGCAGTTCGATCTTGTGGTGTATTCGAAAGACTAAAGACGGGAGAGCACGCCCTTCCACTAAAATGCCGGCATCCTCGGGAAAGCACTAATGAACTACGCCATCCCTGAAACTTATGCGGTGAGATACCAACCATCCGATATCGCCCACCTAAGAGGCCACTGGCACCGAATAATACCCATAAAGAACGCTAACCGCCACCGGCATCTGATGCCATCCGATAAGGGAGAACTATTTCGGCAAATCATTTTACCAAAAATCCTCTCTTTTCTTTATTTCTGAGACTGGTTCAGCCGAATTAGCTAAGCGATCCCGAGTCCGGGGTTTGAGAGTGGACCTTATCCTATCTCAATCAATAACTTGATGAATTATCATCATCCTTGTGGATTGTTTGCAGTCCACATGAAATATTCCTGCTAAAGGTTTTCCACCTTAGCTAGGATAGGTGGTGGCAGATATAGAGTTATTACAAAATAAGATCATACCCAAGATCCGCGCACTTTGAGCGCGTTTTTAGTCTATGGACCCAGTGTAGGCTTGCTTCGCATAGGCTACACAAGCCAGGCAAAAGGTAATTTTTTTCTTTTAGGACAGATCCCAGGGCGTAACTGCTATTTCACCGCTTAGCCTTAGCGACCTCATGGTTTTCGGTGAAAAAGAATAGGTTGTTTTAAGGTCTTAGTTCAAACAAATGGGAGCTCTTCTTAGCTCTCAAGCGAGGAAAGGGTAACTTGTTGTGAGTGAAGAATCCCGTTATCGAATTCGCGGATTTCCTTTGAAGGAAGCAGGCGCAAGGGCACCTTGGTTGGGGCAAAGGAAGACTAAAAAGCGCTTCTAGACTCTAATGAAACAAATAAATATAGTATATATATATAGCTCTGTGATATCCCAATGGTTGACCCCGTTGGGAAGTGGACCCACCGCGGTCTTATAACCCAATCCACAAGGAAAGGGTGACCATTCAGCAAGGCCTCAACTGCCTCTGAGAACCGTCGGCCAAAACACTCATAAAGGACGCTGATCTGTATGTTCAGCGGCTACTGATAGGTGGCCTTTGCTTTTCTTATTCAGGGTGATATGCTATCTTTTAGATCGATCGTTCGCGTCAGCTGCTGTTCATTCTGCTCTAGCTACAAACATCTTTCAAGTGCCCTTCGTAAGGTAAGGAGGCACTCGACAGTGACTTTTGTTGCTGGACAGCCTTTAGGCTTTAGGTTAGGCTATTATGCGTCTTGGCCTCATAGCCTGTTTGAACGCCCATAGCATAGGGGCAATGGCCATTCATATCAAATCTCAGTGTCGGCGGTTCTCAACGATCTGTCGGTTGGCTGGTGTGGCTTTGAGGACCCTTACTCACACTTTGTTGCAAGCAAGAAGCTACCTTGTCAGGCTTAGCCCGTAACTTAAAAGTAGAAAGGTTATGGGATATGTATACAAACACGTGCCCAACATCCTCTCGACCTCAACTAGCGTCATGAGTCACTGCGTACCTATGCTATGAGTATGTACTCAGTCAATTTAACACCTAGCTATGAGGTCCATTTAGGTACGTAGTTACTAACCCACAAGGGATAGGTCAGTCGAGGGAAGCGAGAGGTACGTAAGTCACTAGAGCGTTGCTCTAGGTACGAAGTCAGTCGACCGTTAGGGAGAGGGGTGCTAGCGCCTATTCCTCTCACTTTGTTCGAGTAAGTACTATCCTTACATAGAATTTCTTATATACTATATCTTTTAGCTACCCTTCTTAACATGCTTAAGTACCAGTGACTATACCAGGGGTATGGGGTACGAACGAAGTCACTCATACATTAGTGTATGAGGCTCGACCGATAGGGAGAGTGTTCTTGCTTTCACGTAGTCAATGTAGGAATTAGACTATTGATGCTCTTAGGGCTATCTATCCCTATCTATATGGAGAATTTCCCCCATTCTATTCTATTTGCTGTCTTGCCCTATATCAAGCTACTTTGCTAATGAGGATGTCGCCAACCGTGTATTCCTTCCCCCTAACGGGAGAGCTAATATCATCCTCTTGTCTCGAGGAATTAGGTAGGGCTTCCTATTCAAAATCCCTAATCTCTCATTCTGGGGCTGCGGAATTCGCTAAGAGGTTTCGGGTCCGTAATCAGACTTTCTTTCTTTCTTATATTAAGAAATTAATAGATTCGATTTGCTGCGAGAGCCAACCCCAACCATTACATTACAGTCACGAGAGGCGCAAAGCGTAGTGGATCTACTATTCCTGCTATCTTACTTCCCGAGGGAGAAGAAGCTGTTCTAGCTCTTTGCGACTCGGAACGAATGGTAGCATGGTTCGAATAAAGACTTTCCTTCTGAGATGGGAAACCTTACCTTAATAGAATAAATGGCTAAGCCAAGACCTTAATAGAGTGATTGGTCAAGCCTCGAATCGAATCCTGGATCAACGCCCTTTTTCGCTTAACCCATTCGTTCACAGCTTCACCACTCTACCGAGGGTCGAGCTACCACGCTCGTGAACCCTCGATAACTCGCTTTTATTCAATTATAAAAAAATAACAAGTTTGATGGAGATTTGTAGCATCATTCAAGTAAATACAGATTGAGATCGTAGAAACATGAGCTTGTGATATAGCTACACCTAATTCCAGACCGGTTAATGCAAGAACTATAAATAAAGGACCAAGATCTCCTATGAAATAGAAAAGATCATTCATACATAGCATAGTCCAAGCGGACCCACTTAAAATCTTTACTGAACTATGACCAGCCATCATATTAGCAAATAAACGTATTCCTGAGCTTAATGCGCGAAAACAATGAGGGATTAGCTCAAGGAGTACTAAAAAAGGTGCTAACGGCAGTGGGACTCCTGCGGGTAATGAGAAGCTTAAAAAATGAAGCCCATTTCTTTGAAATCCCACTATAGTAATGCCAATAAAAATAGAAAATGAGAGACCCAAAGTAATGAGAAAATGACTTGTAACTGTGAAGCTATAAGGTATCATACCCTGGGGATTACAAAATAACGAAAAAGTAAAAGTGACCGAGATGCAAGGGAAAAACTTTTGTTTAACATTTCCGGAAAGACCACCTATTTGTTCGTTTACCAGGTTCGGCACGAAATCATAAATAAGCTCCACCAAGGATTGCCAAGCATTTGGTACTGACTTTCCCTCCTCCATTTTTAGTAACAAAATAAATAAGAAGTACGAACAAACTGAGACTTAGCAGCATAAACAAAGATGGATTTGTGAATGAGAAATAAAAGTCACCCAGCTTCATTGGAAGAAATGGGATTATCTCAAATTGATCCAACGGGCTGGAGGGAGAGATTTCCTCAAACAAAAACCGAACGCATTCAATAACGTCGTCATCGGGATCTACACCCCCATTAGAAATGGAGGGAGGCTCCGCGTCCGCGAGGGGTACAGCGGGAATGTCATTAACTAACTCAGGCGAGGGACTTCCCCGGTCGCTATCTACCGGGCCGAAGGACGAGTTGCCGCAATTAAAGCAATTGATTTGGATATTGTTGTTAGTACACGTAACGGTGTGGTCTCCACTGGGTTCTGTCCCACCTACGCAAGTTTTTACCCCTGTTTTTAATGCTTTATAAATTAATTTGATACCCAAGGATGGGTCAGCCCCTCCAAAAATCATAATAAAATGAAAAAAAAAATCTTATGTTTCTGTTTCCGCTTTTTGCTCTAAAATGCGGAAAGACTTGTCGGAAATTGCCGGTTGGGTTGGTCCAACTAAGAAAGGCATGGGAGTCGAAAGGCATCGCTTGGGTCGAGTTAAGTAAAGACTGACTACAATTAAATCGCGGAACACTTTCTATATCTCTCTTTTCCGTCTCAATCAAAGACAGTTCAATTCGATCTTAGCCGATCTCAGGTTGACCGTCTCTCCGGCCCCCTTTTCGGTGCACGATTGGAGAGCTCACTGGGCCCGCCGCTTTCTCAATCGATAAATGAAACTGTCAATCTTTTCCTACTGAACGATTCTATCTATCACTTACGTCATTTCTTGTCGTCAGTCAATCTTCATCAAGACAGTTGACCGAGTCGAAACCAACTGCTCAAGTCTTCCGAACCCGAATAACGAGAAAAGTTGTCTCTTATCAACGATAATTTATGTTTTGCTGCTTAATGGCCTTCTATGAGGTTTTTCTATACCTCTTCGTCCCTGGCTTTTCTTCCTTCTTCCTTTGTTACTTACTTTGTTACAGATGTCGTACCTCTTCAGTCTATTGCTCCTAGGGCCTATGGGTTCTAGAGTAGAGAGAATTCCTATTGACTGTCTTTCCTTCGCTTTCTAACAGCAGGAGGGAGAGATTATGTACCGGCATATCACTTTAGACAGTCTGACCTCGAGTGGGTGGTTCAGCTTATGATCCAGTGAGATACCGATGCGATAGCCCTTCCCTTCCGAGAGAGCGAGTAAACCATAATCATTTCCTTCCCTTCCCGTTAGAGGAGGTGATCAGCATTAATCTTAGCTAGGAAAGGTATACCCTCTTTCGGAAGTCGACCATAAGCCAGAAAAGAAAGTTCATTGCTACTCTAGTCGTTAGGTGGGGGCCATCTGTGTCGTGGAATACGGTAGGTGGACGCGATAAATGGAAAGCGGGCATTAGAGGGAAAAAGCGGCATAGCGAGCTTCGGTCCCAGCCCGCTTGCTGTCTCCTGGAATGGCATGACTGACATCCCCGAATGGTATGATGGGCATTTTCTTTCCTTTTTTGATCGAGGTCCACGGTTCCTTTCCTGCTAGTTCGAAATGCTGATGATGGCTGTGGCATTACCAAGTTTTAGGGACTTTGCATTGAGCATTGAAAGAGGCTAATTTGCTGACAGCTGGGACGAAGAATTGACAACGATGTTAGCAGCCCTGCCCATTGTTTGAGTGACCCCTGGCCTTGAGAACCAGACCTTCGCAAAGCCCCTGGTCTTGAGAACAAATGGACATCTTCCGGGCTTAGCTTAGCCCAACAACTCCTCATCCGTAGTCTAACCCTCACCCCATACTTTGAAAAGAAGATAGATTGACCACGCCTCACCGGAAAGCTAAGCTATCAAGTCAGAATCAGCAGCCTACGAGCTAACTCCGCTTCTCTGGATTCCCTAGCTAGCAATAGAAAAAGAGAACATCCTTGGCTTGGGCCAGTGAGTTGGATGGCACCAAGTCTGCAACTACCTCAGCCAATTCAATGCATCCCAATCTAAGGAGACTATGTTGTCTTTGGGTCCCTCGCATCAGATTATATTTCCGATGAGACTAATTATGCCCTATATCGATAGTTTATGTCTTTTATGGGTAACCGGGGTTTTTTTTCTTTGCTTTCTAAATAGAACAAAGAAGCTAATGGGCGAGGGATGGGAAACTTTTCATGAACATGAAAAGGTTTGCGACAGCATTCCGCTTCCACCTATAGTCATTGAAGACTGGTTGTTCCCAGGGATGGATTAGTAGAAGCATCCATTCTTTATGAGCTGTTAAAGACTTCGTTCGGTGCGGACTCTTTCTTCTTATATGTCTTTGTTGAGTGACCTGAGCGACCGAGCTCGCTTCGTTCGCTACCTTCTCTCCCCGCCATTTCCCTCTCCCTAACAGGAGATATATTTCATAACCTCTCCCCGAGCCATAGCTTCTCTGTTCTCTGAGTCTGGCTCTAGTGAGTCTGTTCCAATGGAGTACAATTCTATTGAAATAGCCCTTCTTAGCTATAATAGCACTAGCAAGTCTGAAACCACTGATCAGAAATTACATGAATAGAGATGTCTCTACTGCTTTCGAGTAGCCCGCATGAGAGATCCCTGACCAAGGGCAAGGGAGTGTTCCTTGGCTTTTCCATAGCGGATCTAGCCCCACCAATGCCATCATCAGCCAATCAAGAATAAGAGGAAGGCGCCACAATAGCAGTGAACTCATTGTTCCCGTAAGCTGAGCTCGATTCTGATTCTTTCTTTTCTGACGACTTTGCGGCTAACTGGCCTTCTTCTTTTAGGCCGTGGGATGGGAACCTCTGATTGAAAAGGAAGAGGCCGGTGTTACGCCTCAGCCAATGAACTCTTTCGGGCTGCCTTTCCTGATTCTATCTCTAAACAGCTCTTCCTCTTCTCTAATGCCATTCAAAAGAAGTACTCCGGCCTGGCTACGGACTGATCAACAAGACCAATCCTATTGTTCGGTTGAAACTACTGAGCTAGGTAGCGACTCATTTTTTATTACTCCTTTGTTGTGCTGTTGGGAGATTCCGTGGTTGGGTACTCCGTAGAGCGAGTGTTCAAATTCAATCTAATATGACTGCTGGCGTGGTAAGGTAGCAGGTAGCTAAGACTAGAGCAAATCTGCTAGTGAGAATCCTCAATTACCTGGGTTCTTTGAAGACTCATTGCTAGCATTCCCGGAAAGGGAGTACAATTCTATTGAAATAGGCGCAGTAGCGGTAGTCCTTCTTCTCTCTTCAGCTGTTGCTTCTACCGCATTAGAATTAGATGAAGCCATAGATGCTGCTTCTCAACCAAGGGATTGGAAAAGAAGACTACTTTGTTACAGGCTTCTCTCGATTGCTAAATCCAAGGGCTAGGTAAGAATCTCTTTCTTTCTCGTTGCCCCGGAGTACCTCTATCTCTATTGCTGGAGATTCGGACCAGTTAGACTGAGCTGGTTGGCATTGGTTGTGGGTCTCCCACGGGTTAGTCTATTGCTTTAGAATGGGTCGCATGAGAGAGACCAGGGAGTGTTTCTTTGGGTGTTCCCACGGGTCAGCTCCTCAAGCGATTGGAATTATCTTTCAAAATGACCTCGCGCCTATGATTCATCTGCCAGAAAAGACCTCTATCAGATCAGAGCTCTAGTTCCGCTGTTGATTGGGTCACATGAGACTTGCTTTCATAGGGATCACTCACGAGTTAGCTGCACTCTGAAGTGCGCTACTTTCTTCCTTCCTTTCCCGTCCATGAACAAGCTGATTCAGCTTCGTCCGCATGCATATCAGACTTGCTTTCCTAAGAGCATTCTTATGCCTTCTATTGCTAGTTTGATAGTACCTGGCCTGGTATTGGTGCTTTCAACTGAGTTTTCTCTTTCTTCTCTCGCAGCCCTTATAGAAAGCCTTCTTTATGATGAGTCACCTGTGCTGTGGGAGGCAGGATGCTAGGCTTCTGGCTTTCTTTGCGCTAGTAGGCGCCATTGGTGCCAGTCGTCCCCATTCTTTCTTGATTGCTAGGCGCAGCCTGACCCGCTACTTCTGATTATATAATGGCTATCGAATGCGCTGTTTTGGAAGAGATTTAGGAGAGAAAACAACTCATTTGTCTTCTTCTTTCCGCGGTCTAGCTATCGTAGCTCCCCCTAGCTACAAATTCTGACGTGCTGACTACGGATGGCTTTGATCAAGAGCCTCTTCTGCTTCTGTATCTGCCCTCGCGGAGTTAGTATGAGCTTCATCCTGAAGTTCGAATCCTATGCTTTGTTTGGTCTATCTATTTCCCTGGTGGGCAAAGAGTCGCCCACCGTTCCCTCGCCCAAGATAAAAGACAGGCCTGTTCACGTTCACTGCGGGAAGCATCAAAAGAAAAGGCTCACCATAACTAATTTGTCTTGACTCCCTCCTCGGAAGTGTGGTTTGTCCTACTGATTTCTATTGAATATCGGAGGAAGGAAAAGCGAAGCCAACGACTTAAAAACCTAAATATGACTCGGTGAGGAGATCAGACTTTGCTTCCTAGGCTGCTTCCTTCTGCGCGAGAAGAGAAGCGCTTAGATAGCGCATTGAGCTACATCTTTCAGCATGTGTTAAGCATAAACCATTTTGAATAGATCACATGGAACATCGAATGAGGATTATTCGCCCTCAGGGGTGTTAACCTTAAGAGTAAAAACCTTAGGAGAGGAGGTGATTCTTGATCCATTTCTTTCTCCGTCCGCAAAGCACTCTGTCTCGCCAGCAGCTAAACAAGTGATCCCAACCGAGGAAGAATTCTTCAACAAGCCTTAGGATCCCCTGGGATAGGTATGAAAGGTTTGAAGAGCTTACTATACGCGCAGGAGATGGAAATACTGGTTCCCTTTTATCTTATCTCGGTGCTGTTACAGTTCTTCCCATTACATATGGTATGGGAATGAGTAGCCCGCACTGCAGGCTCGGCTTACCTGACTTCTGAAACTGACAATTCCATTCCATATTCCATTCCTGACTACTGACTGAAGGAATGATTATGATTACTGAACTGTAACAAGCAAACCCTTAACAACATCTTCTTCTCCTTTGTGACCAGCAAGAAAAGAAAACGGATGCGCACTAGCAAGAAAGCATCGATAATGTCTAATTTCCGGCCGGACCACTAAGCTCTGAAACTTGCTGAGGTACGAAGTGAGTCGAGCGATAGGGAGAGCAACGACTGATAAGGGAAGGAGAGGTATGAAACGCGTGCCTTAGCGAAACGGACTGAGCGCACTAGCACGAAAGCAGCAAGTCAGGGTGAGAGTCGAGTTCAGAGGAGCGATATTTACTATTTAGCTGTAGCTGCAGTCGAATGAGACTTTTGAGTACCAGTAAAGGAGAGGTACAAGTAACCTGCGCTCAAGCCTATAGCTGCTTCCTGACTCCTATCCTTATCAGTCGAGCTTCATGCCTCTCCCTATGGTCGAGCTACTCCGTCCCTTTGCCTTTCCCCCTAAGCTAATTCCCTATCGGTCGATCGAGATACTACGTTCCTTCTTCTGTCAAGACTATTCCAGCGCTTAAGTCAAAGATCAGGAAATTGAATCCGGAAATGGAATTCCATAAGTGATGCTCGAGATCTCCGAACCTTACTCGAAAAGTAAGCTTAATCATTCCTCTCCTTATCAGTCTTGCTCCTACGTTCCTTAGAATGCTTTTTCTATTCCATCTGACAAACAGTAATCTTCTTCTTCCGGAGCTGATATGTGAGCTAAGTCTTCCTCCATCCTCTAACAAGCATAAGCTTTGAGTTATCTTTATATCAATCTCCCGCACCTATCGGTACAGCTAAATCAATCCTCTCCTCCACGCACTGCTCATGGAATTGAATTAGCTTAGTGTGAAACTAAGGATAAGGTTAGAAGACAGACGCTTAGTGCTTGGGCTAAGCAAGTTTACTTGTAGCAAGCTCACATTTCTCTCCCGTTGGTAATCATTAAATACAATGTGATGGCAATATGTTACCGCTTACCGCTCACTTCCATCCAATGATCCAATCCGGGTCAAAGATACGCGGCAGGTTTGAAGATCTTAGTATGAAAGGATGGATGAAGCTCGACCAGCGGGAGAGGAATTCATGGGCAGCTACTGTTAAGAAGCATGACCAGTTGAGCTCGAAGAACAAGAATGGGAAGCACGCTTTGGAACAATCACAAAAGGGGGATTCCCCGGGTATTTCTAAGGACGGACCGCATACCAACCATTCCTTTTTGGAATGGAAAGAAGAAAGGATGGTCGTAGATCACTGATGTCGAATTCACGAAAAAATCATATGAAAGAATCGTCAGATTATGGGTTCCCGGAGTAGACGGTTTTGAATGGAGAATGAATGAAATAGAATAGTCTGGCAGAATCCCTATGATAGAGAAAGTGCGGAGCCTCCCACTTGTCGGGGTTACCGGGCTGGCTAACCTAATTATGAATTTCTATCAATGTCGGGATAGACAGAGGTCTAGGATAGTACGCTATCGGAGTGAGACCGGGGTACAGTAACGAAGTTAGACCGAAATGAACGACTCAATTCCTCTAGAAGAAAGGAGAGAGAAAGAACAACCAATTCTATGAAACAAGATTTTATTTACTAGGATCGGTTGCTGCTAGTCCGGGTTACCTCAGAGATAGAGCCATTAGGGGAGAAAAAACAACCTAGTTAGTGCACTAACTCAAACCTAGTTCTTGCACGAAATGTCCTGCTAACATAGGAGCACTCCTACAAAGAAATGGAAGAGCAAACTTCTTTTTTTGGGGTCAAAGGGCTATTCTATTACAAAAGAAGTTATGGACTCGGATATGATGCTGCTCCTTCTAATGAGAGTTCCTTGGGGATATATGAATTAGTGGACATATACAAGAACGACCCTTTTTCTTACACAAGCATTTCTGTACTCAGAGATCGGTAGGTATGGAGGTCTTTCCCAACCTCTTTAGTTAGACAATCAGTTATATACGATTCAACGGACATTCAACAAGATAACCCCGAAACGAGGCAACCCCGTTCACTCCGACAAGAAAGGTGTCAAGTCTGAAAGCCAAGCCCGGGCAAGAAGAGGGAAAAGATACCTGGATTGAAAACCTCGCTCTTGAAGTGAGTCCAGTGGGAGGAAAGTTCAAGCTACCTGAGCTAACTGCTTTTCACTCGAATTCAACTTCACTGCTCTTAGAGCGAGAAAAGGGAGTCGACATCAAAACTGAACTTCACTTCCAATCTCAAGAGAGGGGGCATCTTTCTTTCTTCATTTGGCCGATGATACGGGTCAGTGAATAGCATCCAAAAGCAAAAGGGCTAGTTAGCCAAAAAAGGAAGTGAAGCGCTCCGTACCATCACAGCTTTCTCTTCGAGATCTTACCTTGATCATATGTCAAGGCTAGCTTGTTCCGAGTGCAACAGATAGAATAGGTTTTTCCACCGTTTGATGAAAAGCCCTATCAAGAAGACGGATACATTCATTTTTTGAATCAACTGATCCTTGGAAACTGGGCATCCCATTTGTAGAAAGGAAGCAGACTAGAAGAGGTCTGCTTCCCCGAAAGAGGGATCGACAAGAGAGGGGGCCAAAGAAAGATCCATCTATGCCTCTAGTTGAAGCCCTTGTTCAAGCGCTCGTACGATTCGACGGGGCCCCTCTGTTGTTAACGCAGGTTTGCGATACCAAATCGAGATCGGAACTCTGGTACAGGGTCAAGTGGTACATCGACTGCTCAAAGGTAAAGTGTGCACAATCAGAATCTGGATTCTGGGAAAAACCCTGTAACAAGCAAACAAGCAACTCCCCGAGCGCTGCGCGCGAAAGCCGTTGCGCGTTAGGTTAGCTATGGAGTTTGATTGCTCGTTGCTTGTTTACCTGAAACACAACTTAAATAGGCATTTTAGGCGCTTCCAATGTTAATTGATATTCCTATCACAATATCTCATTCTCAGACTACTTGCAATGTCTCTCTCATACAATCGTAGGTGGATCTCTCGCCCTGGGTGTGTGACGTCTTCAAGCAATATTAACATATTACGTTACCCCTTGACTAAGACTCTTGACTCCTTCGAATCACTACTTTAATAGTAGTAATTGCAACAGCAAGAAGAAGACCTGAAATCCAGATAGCTATTTTAGCAGGATCTCTATCAGAAGGTACTGAAAAGACGGCTTTATTAGAAGATCTTTCCTCCCCCGCATCAAGGAGTACTCGTGCCGCCCTATTCCCATCGATCGAGCTGCTCGCTTCGACAATCTGATGCCCTATACTAGACGTAGAATCCATAGTGACCGGCTTTGCTTGAGCTATTACATTTACAATTTCAATGATCTCATCAATACATCTATATATCTCTGAGATAGGGCTTAGGTCCCAAAGAAGATATCCTAACAATAATGGAGGAAGGAATTGTGGAATGACATTCCCTACAAGATGTAGTTGCAGCAACTGGGAAGGGCTTTGCTGAGCAAGCATAACCCGGCGGGCAAGAGATTGGTTTTGAACCAGCGGATCAAATTCGTATCTATTTGATGGCTGATCCAGTTGGTACCTATGAACAACTCGTGGCGGTTTATTCACTATAACCCGACTCGAAGCCTGCAGCAATGCATGAAGAGGGGCGATGCTACCAGTTGCAGGAAGGGTCGGGGGAGAGAAGAGTGTCCTCATCATAGGGTTGCTATGAGGGACTCTCAACTCCTGACTCCTCATTTTGACCGATGGGAGACCCCATATATAAAAAAGAGTAAGATTATTAGGACTAATAGATCTAGACGAAATAAGAGGCGCCTGTTGGCGCTGGGAATGCTGCTGATTTACCGAAGGGGAAGACTTTATTTTACCATAAAGAGAGTGTAACATAACCGAACCTTTTTATTGTCTTGTATTTTCATTTATTAGAAGGAACATGCACTAAGTTACTTACGGAATAAGAAGACTGAACTAATTGAGATTGACTAGGACACCAGAAGAAGACACCGATTCCGCAATACTGAGTATGATTACTCCAACATATACTGATATAGCCGCCAGACGAGCCCTATGGCTTGTCGGATCTATCCCCAGTGGATCAAACCGGGGCTCATCAAAGAGACGTCTAGCGCTATAGGTATTACTCCCCACAGGGATTTCTTTCCTGCGTGTGTATACTGCATATATGTTCCACAAAGGTTTGTTTCACTACTCGAAACAGAAGCTCTGGATCAGGCGAGAGCAGCATGGCATGTGGTAAGAGATTTGAGATTGGCTTTTTTATTGATATTGATATTGTTATTTCTAATAAAGGTAGATAATGTTAGTTATATATTCTGTTAATCTATAGCCATATACTGTTATGTTAAGCTCTATGCATAACTCCTCTATGCATATATGTTAACTTATGTAATAATATATATTTTTTATGTTAATCTCTATGCATAACTGTTATATATCTATATTTATTGCAGGATCTACCCCAACACTAAACCTGCTATTATGACTTCAACAAGTACCTTTGCTTTACCCTGGATGATTATATCCATTCCTCTCTCTAACGAATGAGTACGTCTTCGACTCGTTGTAGAGAGAGACCAGCTATTGGGATTTACAGGTGAAGTGTTGAACCTTTTTATTATCTAAAGAGGGAGTGATATGTATAGGGTAAAATACCCCAAAGGTACTCATCACGCAGCAAGACCCGGATCTGAAGGGAAGCGAGGAGGAGTTTTACTCTTGAGAGAGAGCCAGATAGTAGAGATGCTTTTCATAACTATCAGTTCAATATCTAGTCAAGTACCCAGGGAATGAAGCTTTCATTCTGATTCGTCTTTCTTTTTTTCTATGGGTCACGAACCGGTCTTGGACGAATAAGGGCTGCAAGCATGATAAGGGTAAGGGGAGGACTAGGAGCTGCGATTGCTTCTGTTGAAGAAGTTGAATTGGCTTTGTCCTCTTTCTTCGTAATTTTTTGATCTCGGCCTAAGGACTGCGCCAATCTCGATGAAAGTCGAACTATGGAAACCATTTTTCAAGAGTAGCGGAACACTTTACCTTCCTTTTACCGCTCTGTGGTACTGCTTTTGCTTTGTTCGTAAATAAGAGAAAGCAGCAGATTCAATAGCTGCGGAGGCGGGAAAAGGGCCCTTTGAAAGAGCTTCTCCATCGGGTGACTTCACTAAAGGGATTTCTTTTTAAGATTATTCAGAGCTGGGTTTGGGATCGATCCCAATATCCTCATTAACTCAATGGTTATGTCCGGATCGCCTCTACGCTTTTCGCCTGCCGCTCCCGATGCTTTTCCTTTTTGGTTGGGCTAACTTGAATCAGTTTACTTCTATTTGAAGTAATCCGAAATCTCTTGTCTCTCAACAAACTAATTGTCTTGAAGTCCGTACATACACCTTTTTAAGGTAGTCGTGGTCTTCCTTGTTATCCTATCCCCAGGTAGGTCAGTGACCGAGGGCAAGAGTCATTCATGCGCTGTAGACGGGCTTGGGCTTTCTGCCCTCACCTCCATCTGAAAGACGAAAGCGCTTGAACGAGAGTTAAAACTCCCTCCCCTTTGGCGGGGTAATGGAAGCATTGCTTTCTACATTCGAAGCACTAATTTCATTCTATTGGGATATATAGGAGATATAGTGCGAAAGTTAGCTTTAATTTATTGATAAAGTATTTACCTCATATCCAACTCTTCTTTCACCTACAGATTTTACGGTTTGACGCCCTTAAGCTAAAGAAAGCAAGGTAGTTCCTTAATGTATGCTTACTTTTGTTGGTTAACAACCAACCAACCTAATAAAATAATCCCCGAAAGAGTGGGAACAAGGCTGGTCGAGTTCGTTTATTCGTTTTTTTCAGAACTCACACTTCGTACCTGAACATGAATAGGCAGCGCTCTTTTTCCCGACGTAAGCCCAGGCTTGCTATCATCCAGTTGTGGCTTTTTCCCCTCTTCATTCTCAGGAGAGTGCTTAAGCTTGTTCGCAAAATTCCTTCCCGAGACCCCTTCATCACGTCTTGGGCAACCAAAACCCTAGCCTTGGAAAAAACATTTTCTCACTTCCCTTTTAGTAGAGCGAATGGATTTAATATCTTTTCAGGTTAAGTGAGGACAGTCCTTACTATCCTAGCAGCGGTTCCTTTTCATATCCCGCTTTGAAGCAACTACACTCGCTCGTTAGGCTGTCTGGCTCTCGACCTGCTTCAGTCTCTAAAAAACGATGGTGGGACTATTGCATTCGCTATACTTCGTTCTGCTACCTTCCGATGTACTACCAAACCGACAACTAACCTTGCTTTTCTACCTTATCAGTAAGAGCTATATTCGGAGACTTTACCTGAAGAAAACGGAGACCTAGAACTACTAGGATTCCTAGCTTCCAGCTTTCTAAAAGCGATTTTCGTTAGCACATAGTTATTTTTGATAAAACCTTGGCAGGATGTCGCTTTTCTAGGGGATATAATGAATTATTTCTTACTTCAATAACAGAGGACGATCAACTGAAATTAGAAAGATTATTTGCAGATCTAGGCTTAGAAGCGAAAATATATCAAATTAATAATGGACAACCTGAATTATGCATTTGGGATATGGATCTTAAGATTAATAATGGGAAAATCATAATTAAAGATTAAAGATAAACATATACGATTAAATAAATAAAGAAAGAAAAGTATTTAACATAAAATCACTATTTACTGAATATCAATCTCAGTCGAGCTACTTCCTCCCGTAACTTGCCTTATTAGAGTAGGCGAGTTACTTCGTTCCTTCTCTTCTTACTTTAAAAGAACGTTTAACGATTCATATGGATGATTCTCCACATTCTGACGAGAAAACGCATTCTAAATGCCTATAGAGCAATATAGAAAGAAAAGTCTGATTACGAACCCTTGAACATCGACGCAACAGTCTCACGCACCTGCTAGTCTAGTCGCCCATAAGCTACAACACTTCACCATATTAGCATAACAACTCATGCCACCAACAAATGCTTCACTCTCGGACATATATCCATGCCCAACGTGGGTAACAGCACATCACTTTCAACGCCACTGCGCCGACGCACACCTCATCCATTGAGGGAAAGTGCCATGGTCCTTTGACTACTAGACTTCGTCTTCGCCACTGACACAAGGTCCATTTGACATGCCACGCGCATTTCGCATTCCTTTGATCCGCGCCTCTACCAAAGGTCACAATCTAGCTCTTGGGTTCCCGACCCTTTCTCGATTCGGCATTTTCCTTCACCCTGTACGCGACTGAAGTGCTTACCGGCGCCCCTTTACACATCCTGGCCAACAGTCCTTGTTGGTCCTTCCGAGAAACCGAATCCGTCATCTATTGGCATCACGCCAGTCGACTTATCACGGAACCCGGGTGCCTCTGCACCATCTCAAACCACCTCGAACTCACCTCAAGTCATTCTGCGCACTAGTCCCTCGAACGCAAGCATAACAGCTGCCGTGCTCACCTCCACGCACAAATGCCAAAACCGAATCTCGTCTTGATCCTCTGATCAAAGGTAGCACCGCACTCAAGTACTTTTACATATCTTTTCTTTGTCTTCACCTACTTGAAGCGAACACAAGCTCTAAATTCGCCTTCTAAGAAGAAATCGACCACCAAAGCCGATCTTCCTGACAGGCCGCATCCTCCATGGCCAACTCGTCAGTCTGACACTGACGGAGCAAGCATCTTTATGAGTTTCTTTTAACGAGTCTCCCACACTCACAGGCGCACCTCTGATTGATCTCGAATCGCTCTTCTGATACCACATAGTCTCAGAGGAAAGCAGTCTATTATCTCAGCTCCGAGACTATGGCAGATTTTTCCGAACAAGGGTAAATCCGAGAACGAGCCGTGGGAAAGTCCCCATCGACCTTCAAAGCAGCAAGTACTTTTTGAGAAAGAAGTTGTCTGTGTACTGGTTCCGCTCTTCTGTTAGCATGAACATGAATTATCTTCTATTCCTCTTATCGTATATAAGGAAGGCTAGCTCTTTCTGTGCCCGGTCCCTAAAGCATTGAAGACAACAACGGGAATAGCCCTCTAGTTTACTTCCCCGTTACTCTTAAGCTTAAGTCAGATAGGGCAGGGCAGGGGAAAATCTCTGATGCTACTACCAATAGTAGGTACCGGGTGAATCATATCGAGCGAAGAATCCTACCTTGCTGTCGTATCGAAGCGATCGGGAAAGGGGGCTTACCCGGACCGAGCAAGTGCTTTCACGATCCGCTATTCCTGCTTCAAAGCATTTGTGCACCTTACCCTACCCCTGATATAAATATATATATATAATAATAAAATTAAAGGTGTTAGGGATGAATGGAAGCTGACCCGGTTTCAACAGTCTCTCTTTAAGAGAGGGGGGCTCCCGCTTTCCTGTGTGTGTGTCTTCCTAGTACTACACTGACTTGGTTGTTCAGTGGCGTGAAGCTCTCGACTGTAAAGGAGAGGATTGAAGCTCCTTGCTCGTATGCTGCCTGTGCTGTGTAAGTTGTGTGGCTGCCGAGACTGCGCGTGTGGCGCGATGCCTTTTCCGATTCTGCTGCAGCCATTGCCCCCTTATGGTTCGACGTCAGTCCCTGATCCGGTTGAGCCGATCGATCGCATTTCGGCTGACCCAATAACCAGGAATTCTCGCTTTCTAGAGTAGAGCAAAATCCCCCACGTCCGTAGGTAGAGGTCCTCCCGATTCCTCAGTTGCATCAGCTGGATGGAGAATCCTCCGCTTTTTCATTCAATCAATAAAAAGCGATAGCACATGTTGGTGGGGAAAGAAGCCACAACTGGGATGGAAAGAAGGTCTCAACCTGTCTCTCCTGTAAGTCGACTGTAAGGTACGTAGTTACTCGAGAGATAGTTAGAGGATTGATTATCTTTTTCAAGCATCCTGTAAGATTAAAATCTCTTACATTCGCATTTGCCTTTCTAAACCACTTATGTTGAAAAAAGGCAGCAGGAAATGTCGTATGTGGCCAGTGAAACATCATCTTTCAAGGAGAGAAATAGAATTCGAAACACCTGAAATTAGCTCAATGGAGGGGCGCCCACATCCCCGCTCGCCCCTACCCACCTCTAGGGGTGGCCTCGCTCCCTTCCTTTGGTTAGTGAGGGAAACCAAGTCGTTAGTGGCGTGGGTCAATCATTCATGGATGGATACCCTTTGACTCTAGTAGGAATAGGAATCAATCAAACGAGCCCACCTTGACGCTTGGGTTTCAATGCCGCTGGAATCCGCTTCAAGGCAAGTTGTCGAGGACCGGGCTGAACATTGGTTCGATAAACCGATCTAACCGGTTGTTGAGAAGAAGAGTTCAACCTCTCGACCACAGAATGAACAGTAGATTTGGTATCGTACATGGACGGCTTTCCTTTTCCTCCGGGGAAAGCAATAGCACTCGGCGTACCAAACTCAGAGGAAAGCGTAAACCAAGCACCAAACCCTATTACTCTTTCCCACGACACTATCTGGTTCAGGTAGTGAAGTGCCCCAGACTTAGGGGTGATTGAAGTTCCAACTCCTCTCTTATCGGGGCAGGGAAGAGGTCAGTCCTTTTGCTCTTGTTCAACTCGACTGCCATTGGATGCTCCTCTTTCTCTTTCGCATCGTTGGGCAAGCAACTCTTGTCCTGCTATCTATTCATCCCTCTTGGGCACTTAATTTTGTATATTCAATTCAATAAGGCCCGCAAGGGCATTCTCAATCCCTTTATTCAGTATATAAGAGAGCGGATCGCCCATCTCTTCTTTTCTCAAAAAAATAGGTTAAATGAAATTCATTCGTTGCGCGTAGCGCCCAATGGTGAACTCATTCATTTCAGCTCGTAAACTCCCTCCTTGGATAAATAACAGATGGCCCGGTCTTAGCACTTTCAGTGCCTTCGGCTGTACATTCATGGCTTATATAAGCTAATATGGTGAATGTACGAGCAACCAGAGGCGACCTACGGAAGCTCGCGTTAGCTGTGAGCTATAACCCCTGGGTAAAGGAATCGATAGTGGCTAGTAGTTGATTCTTCGGAGTTCACAGCCGAAGCTGCATTAGTCCAAGCCTGACTGACCCTACCCTACCATCCGAACTTGTTGAATCAGCATAGTAATCAGCAGCTGGAATTGAATGAATCCGTGGTGGGTCTATTCCCGTGACTCGAATTCGCGGATTTACTTGCGCCGGAATTTCAAATCGTTTCCAAGAAGACTTCGTTAGAATTGCATGTGTTAAGCATAGTGCCATCTTATCCCATTGTCCTGCAGCGGATTTGCGAGGAAGTTGGTGAACCATATAGATATTCAGTAATACGATGTGGATCCGTTCCAAGGCCCCTCATTCAAAACCTCAAGGCGTTCTTTTTTTCCAGGAATCTGTCAATCGGAGGAGCGCAACCAAGTTGAAAAACCTCAAAGCCCTGGAAGACATTGAGAAGGGCTTGTTCTTGAATTAGATGGGACATTAGCGGTCTTAGGTGATTTATCATTGCCCCAGGAGAGGTTCGAAAGTAGGGCTATTCAAAGCACAGTGAGGCAAAGCGAGTGACAGGCATGCAATCCCCAGTAAAGTAAGCCAAGTAACGAATATACTATCTACAACCTCTTCTTTCATTTGTCCTGAAAACAAGCTATTTGTTCTGAAAGAAAAGCAACCTAAGACGCTTTTTTTCGCGAGAACAGAGATCAAAAGGTTGAGGAACTCTGAATTGTCATTCTTATTCTTAGTTGCCTTCGTGACCCAGCTCTCAAGCCCTCTCCTTACGTCGAGCTGCTCCGCACCTTGCTTCTTTCCTATTTACGAACTGAAGGAAATGAGAAAGAATGATTAGTAACGTAACCTTCGTACCTATCCCTATGCTATGGTCTGTAGCTAAATCCACTCCCTGTAAGGACGAGGGAAGAGGTTGTCTTGCTTCCCTTTCCCGTTATCTTCACTGCTGTGTCTCTCCTGCCTCTTTTAATGAATAGCCACTACGTTCCTCTCCTGACTCTCACTCCTCTCCTTACGTCGAGAGCCCGTGACTCGAACTCCTATTTGCTCTGTATCGTGCCTCTTCCTTCTCCTTCGATCAAAGCTAAAGCTATACCTGTTCTGTCGGTGAAAAGAACTACCAGCTAGAAGCTGAAGGGAATGAATGAGCTTACCTTTAGTCTTAGTGACTTGATCTACCGGGAAGATCTATCTTTCTTTCTTAATCTCCTCCTCTCCCTGACCTCAACTCTGAACTCAAATTCCCTTAAGAAAAAACTCGCTTTTCACTGGTAGGGTAGTTTGACCCATGGGATGGTGAGAAACCTCGATTCTCAATAGTCAAAGAGGCCTTCTCGTTAATTTATGATTTAGCCTGGCTATCTCTTGAAAGTCTTAACTCGGGGAAGAGTCCCGGCTTTGATCACAGGATTGAAAACCTTGCTTCTTTGGTCCCGAACGAGAAGAAGATAAATCAGACTTCACTCACTCTGTCACTAGAGAGGCACGCTTGAAAACCGCTCCTTGGCAGTCGAGTTATGGAATTGCTTCCTTTAAAAGGAACGTAAGTTCTCGACCATAGGGAGAGGGTTGACTCGACTGTAAAGAAGAGGCATGAGATTGCTCGAGCTGCCTTAAGTGACTCGACCGACAGGGAGAAGTACAAGTAACCTTAGCTCAAGGGTTAAGCTAATTCGATCCTCAGGCTATTTCACTTCCTAACCAGTAAGGCGAGAAGATAAATCCTTCTTTATCACCAGGGAGAGGTATGAAGTTCTCGACCAACGGGAGAGGTATGAAGTTCTCGACCAACGGGAGAGGTATGAAGTTCTCGACCAACGGGAGAGGTATGAAGTTCTCGACCAACGGGAGAGGAGTTAAAGGCTTAATATCTGATGTAATCGGTACGTTCGAAGACGCTCGACTGAAAGGCCTTATAACGTAATGGGTTGCTCGAACGAAGTGAGAGGATTGAGCTCAGTCACAAATTCAATTGTTCCAAGTTTCGACCTATAATTGGCCTTTGGATTCAGTTACATTGGCTCCCACTTCGGGTTCAGATTTAACTCCAACTGCACTGCAAGGTGATTTACCGGCAGAGGATGAAGCCGGCGAATACAAATTCAATTTAACCAAGTCGAGGCAACGGTTGAAAAACCACTTCAATAGTAAGCAGAAGATAAGAGGGAGAACTATAAGATTAAGTAAGCCTCCTTCGATTACGTCTGTCGGTCAGTCTTTCATTGGATCTTGGGTGAATAGACCCGCCCTTTGAGGCTAACTTCTCTCCCCGGCCATTCCTTCAGGAAGAGTAGTTGGAATCTTATTTTTTTAACGATTTGAGAAGTCTACTCTTCCATCCTAGCTGGCCAGTACGTTAAGGTACATACATCTCATCTCTTTTTCTGGTCTTTCTTCTGTCGGTATGTCTCTTATTCCATTTCTAAAAAGTAAGATGAATCTACGCTCCTCGGCCTATAGTAAGTGAATGATAGGGTATGAGGTTCCGGGTCTTTTTCCAGTCAAAATTGACTAATAGGCAATCTTCTTTTGCCGTGATAATGTGAAAGGACTCAATTCCTTCTTTCTTGGTTGCAGTTGGTCCAGCTACTTACGAAGAAGGGCAGACAGACTAAGCGTGGTAGTCGAGTGAACGGGTGGACGACGACCGTACAGCAACAGCAGTACACCGCCCCACTGAGGGAAACAATTCTGAAGTAAGGTCGATTACTCGGAAGTCAACCAATCTTGTTCATCTGCGGATGCCAATAAGCAACTAGTCGTGCCGGGATCAATCAGTCCAACTATATCTTACGGTTTTTTTTGAATAGAGAAGGGTGACAACCTGGACTCCCCGAGTAACCTTCTAAGTTTTCTTCGAAATGCGTTCTTAGCATCTACGGACAAGCCGTTTCTGGCGTTTAGTGCCCCACGTTTCAAGTTGACAGATTCGTATTACTTCGAGATAACTGTCAGAGCCCCTTCTCAAACTCCTAGCAAATTTCCGGTTACCACGCCCGCCCGAATTTGAGGTAACGCGCTAGGAAGCATAACGCGGAAGATTTTCCCCATTCACGGTCTTTACTTAGGCCACCGTAACCAGTCGATCTAGCCGCACCGGGATGGGATTGCGCCAAAGGGGTGAATTACAACCGTCCAGGTTGCAGCATAGACCCAGGCGAGAACCATCTAACATCTGTGATGAAAGAAAGTCTACCTTCCACATTTAAGTCAGATCATCTACAATAAAGTAGATTCTTTCTTGCTTCTTTCCACTCCTTAGACATATTAGGCATATGATAAAAGATAGGCAAAGATATGGTAGGGCAGTAGCAAGAAGCCAGTCACAGGCAAACAACCTATTGAGTCTCTAACTTCCGAATCCGAATGCCCAAAAGAAAAGACCTACTGGTGGGCCACTGCTGCCTACGATCCAGTGTGCGGGGTGCTCGCTGATCGGAAACCTTTCCACTGCGGTCGGGTGGGACCTAGATGGCTGGTAGATCAACGGTGAGCCGTTCATCTACCCATAGTTTTGTGTCAGTTCCCGTTCCAATGAAGTAAGAGATCCCCTCCTTGACTATCGATTTGGCCGCCGTTATTGACCTCCAGTCGAAGGAGGCAGATGGTTTGTTTAACTGTAGCCGCTAGAACCGCTAGCGGTGATTCCAGTGGAAAGCACTTGTCTTTCATTACCTGAGCAGGCACTCAGGGTGAGTTACCAGTATCCAGAGTAGCTTGTCCATAAAAGCCCAGTTTCCCAGGTGGAGCTACAAATAGGAGGATGGAAGAAAAAGACGAGTAATTTCACTGTAGCGCCCCTAGACGATTTCAAGGTCGTCTTAGGGATAGAGTTCTTGGAACCAACCAACGCCCCTATGCTAGCCGTACGCTCTCTTTTTATGCAAAGAAAGGTGTGCGCAAGGAAGAAACTAAAGCAAGAACCAGACCGTCAAATCAGTAAAAAAAAAAGATTTCGATAGGACTGAAAGCTAGAGCTTTCCTCTAAGAGCCCTGCCTTCTTACCATGGTTGAAGATTTACTTCAACAATCTCTTTCGAGTTAACTAAGATCTCTACCTTTCTCTATTGTCTTTAAAGGGAATGCGGCCTAACGACTCTCCTTATTACCTGGCAAACGAATTGAGCTCTTGAGATTAGGGGCGTACGGAACGTGGGTTACCGTAACCGTAACCAGCCTTACAAAGAAAGTAATGGGGTTCTTCTGCCCGAGCTATAGACAAAGAAGGGGAATCAGAGTCACAGGCCTTTAACCGGGGTAAAAAGTCTTAGTCCTGGGAGTCTCGCCAGCTCCCACCCTTATACAGTAACCATTCTGACCGGGTGTACAAGTCTCCAATCCAATACGGCTTACTCTCGTCTTTTTTCCAAGGCCAATGAACGGCTGGAGAAGAGCCGCTAAAGCCCTTTTTCACCACGTAAGCCTCGGGCTAGTGCTTTTTAAACTAGCCCTGAACCAGGGCTGAAGGAATAGCACGCAAAAGCCGATTGGGTCGGAAGAACAAACTTCTTTCAGGCTTCAAGTCTTGTTGTCTTTCTTTCGGTATCCTTAGGTTAAGAATAAGAATCCAATTTCCTTTCAAGGAAGTTATCCTATACCCGACTTTCTTTGTTTTTAGTAAGGGAAACTCAGTTTCTTTATGATTCTGTTAGTGATCCCGACTCGAGCCGGGATTATTTGCGTTGGATTGATCAGTTGAGTTCCCTTCTTGGCTCAGAAAGTCCATTTGCTAGTTCGAAAGAAGCGGGGAAAATGGGATTGCAAATTAGTCTTCTCTTTCCGGAGCATGCTGACCAGACTCACTTGCTAAATAGCCTTCCCTAAAAGGGAAAGGGGCTCAAAAAATTCCCTGTTTTTAAACCAACAAGTATCCAATGTATGTATGTTTTATGCAATACTTGGGCAAAGTCATCGAGACTATATCCATCACCAGGAAAAAGCGAAGCCTTAATTTCCGTATGATAAGCCTGAGATCTCAAGTACAGTAACAGTGGTCGAATTGTTGCGTAGCCTGGTTCCCCATAATACGAATTTGGCAAATCCTAGTTCTCAAGTTAGCGCACCATTGAGGTCAATATTAGTCGGCACACAGGCGCAGCCCTTTTCTTTGCAAGGAAGGAAAGAGCAAGAGCTAGGGCTAAGTGCTCGAGTTACGGTTGTTGACTCGGGAATTGTAAGCCGAAGAAGCATTCCTGTGACCTGGCCATATATGAAGCAAGCCTAGAAGCAAGAAAGGCGTAAGAAGATGCTTCCCACTTTCTTTGCACCTACCCGTCCGCCGTCTTGTAACTTCACTTCCTCTTGCGGGCTGGCTGGCGAAGAATTCTCATGACTTCCTGCTTTGGCCTTCGACCTGGTTGAGACAATTTTCACATCTTGCTTAACCTTCTCAGAAGCAAAGCTGAATTTCCCCCTGAGAAGGGGAGGACAGAGCCTAGCATACTACTTGCTTCTGAGAGCATTGATCCAAAGCTAGCAGCCCTATTGATGAGTAAGAGCGCGCCTCAATCTTATACGGAACTATAAGGGGCCAGAAAGGCTCTGTAGGGGATGATAATGCTTCTTTTGGTCTTTCTATGGCTTCATGTGCTTCCTTTTTTCTAACTTTCTAGACTTATGCCCTTCTTGGGACGCCAGAAGCTTCGCTGAAAGCACTATGCCCCGCATCAGATAGGACCACTTCAGCTTCAAGGAAGACCAGAACAGAAAGAGGGAAGTCTGCGCTATCGAGGAAGTAGTTACATTAAGATGCTTATCACCTGAGGTAAGTAAGGATTATATCCACTCAAGAACTAAAAAGAAAAGAAAGAACCACAACTGCCAGCATCAGAGATAGATAATAGATATAGGATCTTGGAACCACCAAAGCGGATCGAGCACCGCTAAGGTAGCAGGATGCAGGACCCGCAAGCCGGACATTCTTTAGTAAAAGATCGCGCCTCTTACCCATGTCACTGAGACCGAAGTACGGGGTCACTGAGACCGAAGTACGGGTACCATACAATCAAGACAGAGCTAGACAGATAAGACTTAACCCCTGAACGAGGAAGACAACAATCTCGCTTCTATCTCAGACTTCTGCTTTACCAGGATTGCTTGACTGGACCATCTAGCTGGAGGTGTCGTAGGCCGAGGAAGAGGAGAATCCCATTTCTTGGCTTAAGAGGCCGGGTTCCCGAGAACTATACCAGGTCATAAGGAGAAAAGAACCAAAAATGGACATATTTTAGCAAAAAGTTTAACAACAAAATACTACTTATTAGATGTTACCGACACGATCCCGAGAGGCGAGAACTCTTCTTACGAAACTCTTGCAGCAGACATAAGAACAACAAAACAAAGGATAGAGAGCGAGGTAAAAGAACGTAGATAGAGAGAAGAGCGAGTGTGACTATTATGCTTTCTTCGATTCTCTAACTTGCTTATTCCTTTAAATCTGTGTTAAACTTAAAGCATTGAAAGAAAATAGTATGATTATGATTGGCGTTAGCACACTTTATAAGAGTAGTTGAAACTAATAGTTCGTCTTTTCAGTTTCTTTCCTGACCCAACTCGGATCAGTTGGCAAGTCGAATCCCACAGACAGGTACTTTATTTTATTTACTACATCTTACCCCTCATTACCTTTCAAAGACCTGAACTACGTCCACCCTTTCCCTTCAATATGGCACTGCAAAAGACCTTTCTTTCTTCAACACATAGGGCTCTGGAGACGGCTAAATTACTTTCACACACCTCACCTCCCTTACTCTTTAGGAGGCATCCGCCCCAGTCTCCGAGAATGGTGTAGTCAACCATTTAAAACGGCGATATGGCCTAGCAAAGGTCGATTCTTACGACCGGTAATTGAAATATGCGAAGGCGCGAATCCAATCCATAAACCCGGAATACTACTAGGAAGCCTTTTTGAAGTGGTCTCTGTGATGCCAAAAGACGGTGTCGAAGTGCTCCCGGTTACCGGTTAATAGTCCATTTTGTTCCGGAAAAGAAACCTTTTTTCGATGCCCACATACGGCTTTTCTTATTTTGTCTTCTCCTGTCTTTACGGAAATCTCCGATGAATCAAAGGCCATGCTTCTTTCTCCGAAATAGACTCTACTTGTTCACCTGTGTCGCTTGGTCACGCCATCAGTGATTTCGAATATTCATAAAACCAAAGACAATGACTATATAGCTCAGCCTATACGCCTCGTCCCTCACGTCGCGTAATCGAGGTGGCTCAGGGTTTAAAGAAAATGGACATCCTATGTTATGAAAAGGAATATAAGTCCTTCGCTTTTTGAACGGGACCTCCTCTTTGCTATTTAAGCTCTCGATCTGATCTTAGCCTACTCCTCCTCCCCGAAAGGAACATCTTTTCTTATCCACTGGGCAAGGGCTTACGACATAAGGCTCCTCCTACGAAAATATTTACCTATGAACCTCCGAACCTAAGTAATAGAGTCCACATCGGGAAGCCTACTCCTCGGGCTGTTCGGTACTTTATATGCTTGCCCGCGCGCCTCTACTCATGCGGGGCCTCCCTCCGAGAATGGACTAGTTGAAGTGACGCTTCGCTAGCAATCGGGATTGATGAGCTTGCCTGGCATTAAGGTATTGAATCCAGTCTTGCGTTAGTAGCATTGACTCTTGCGAAGAAAGAACCTCAGGAACGGAATCAACTTACTTTTCTCACTCCAAAAAATGGACAGAACGACAAGGTCCGACTCACTTACGTTTCGGATATGTCGGCAAGTCCAATACAAACAAAACAAGAAAGAAGTTGGACCCCGGCCCCACCCGGGGTTGCATGAAGTCTCAGTAAAGATGAAATAAGCATGTCCCTTTTTTGGCTTCGGCAAAGACTACTCGCTCGCGGTAGACTTTTCTAGCTTTATTGCTGGCTCTAAGCCTACCACTTTGAAAACCTAACCTTCGTTCGATAGAGCTAACCAACCTTCCCTTTGATATGAAAGTTTTCCAACCCACCCGAGAGAGCTAGGAACCTAAGGAAAGAAAGACGAATTGGCTCTACATCATCTGGAACTAAATAAGCTTCGGGGTCTTAATTTCAATTCTAATCTGCATATAGAATTAGAACCGGGCTATCCCATGATCGTGATTTGATCATCATTATAGGGCGTGAGAAACCACGCCTTATGACGAAAGGGGAGCATTATGTCCGATCAATACACCAGTCTGCGCTCTAATAAAGGGTGCTATGGAAGAAATTAGGCACTGAACTGAGGTTTAGTAGTGCTTATCACTCAGGACGGCCAGACTCCAGTCGTTGGTTTACTGGAAGATTTTCTGAAGAGCTTAGTGCAAGTGTCGACTACACGAGCATTCCCTTACTCGGCAGAGCTTTCTCAAGAAAAAGGAAAAAACTACGACTTATAATCTTCGTTCGGACTACACGCCAGTCTTTTTCACCAAGAGCTTGTTCCGAAATGGGGCGCATGGGGAAGTACTTTGGAATGATTTGATTGGGACGCTAGTGAGTTAATGAGCACTGTTTGCATGGTTCCATCAACGCTTTTCTTGCGTGTTCTGAATCGAATTCATAATCTATAAAGCTATAAAGAAGAGATGCCCCGTAGAAGACTCCAGGCCACCGAAGCTAACAAAAGGGTATCCTAAGGATAGCCATTTAGTTGTTTGTTCTTATGCCGACTAAAGCTAGCTGCGCCACAGCTTGAATCTCCCTAGAAATCCCCACTCGTAGCCCTTAGGTTTGACTTGGGTGTGTTAAGCATATTCGATTGGCTTCTTCACCGGGTTAAGCGACGGGAGTTTTAGGCTTGGCTTATCACCATATCCAACCCGAATCCCGTAGTTCGAAAGGAGAATTGGGCTACCTGAGACCAACCAAAACATGAGACTGGTTTCTTAGCAAAGCCTTGGTTGGCTCAACTTAGTCTCTATCTCTAATGGCTAGACCAAAATCCCCACTTAAGCCTGCCTAGAATCTTGCTTCTGGGCTGCCCTATACCTCTATAGAAGTAGCTTTAAACCCCATTCCCCTATAAGAAAGAGGTCGAATTGCTTGTACAGCTAACCCGCTACCTCTCTAATAAATCTGAGTACTTAACATTTTCGATCCCATATCGAGGAAGTGAGCCAAAATGAGCCATCAATACAGTATAGAATATATGGGACTCCCCTCTTTTTTCAGCTTAGCCACGTCGACCGAATCAATCCACTTTAGCTCGTTCCCAACTCGGTTGGATCTAGGATAGGACCGGTTAGCACAACTTCACTTACTTAGACGTAAAAGTTTCACACCTGACCTGCTTTACTTGTTATTTTCTTCGGTCTAGGCCGTTAATCCAACAGGTATCACATAAGCCCTATGTTTGGGATATTGACTAACGAAAGTTCCCTCGTTTTCGATGAATTAGATTTTGATTTTCTCCTCAAGAAATAGAAAGAGTGCAATTTTGTTTGAGGAAAGCCCTTATTATCCTATACAAAAAACCTGCCGTTAAGGAGCTTTGGAAGAAGCGATATGGGTGATCCACCATTAAAGGAAGGGATTACTTTGGCGAATGTAAAATTCTATTACTCATTATTTAATTTCTCCTTTCAAAGGTGTCTCCTCTAGTGGGAAGGAATTCACAACCATAAACGTCAGCTGGAACTTTCAGTTCAGTTCACACGGCTGGGGCTTTACCGGCCAAAGTACTTCCTTCTCCGCTTAAGAAGATTCTGTTGTCACGGCTTTTGCCACAAAAGTGGATGCTATCGGTTCCCCGAACCATAGACCAATCTTCTCATTCCAAATTTACTTATTCTATTTTAGGACACTGATTCAACACGCTTAAAGGTTTCCGCGCTTTAGTGCTATTGAGAACTCCGGGCCGGAGTTCGTGGCTGAGGGGATGACTGGTCATTTCCACTGGACCGACCGTCCCAATGTCATTTTATTAATTTTATTCTCCCTTGCTCATAGATGGGCTTTCAAGCTAGAGTCAATGAATGGAAAACCCTCTCTCTGAAGGCAGTGGAGGAAAGCGGGTTATGGGATGGGCTGTAAGGTCAAGCCTTAGCCTCATGTACGGTTGCATGGGCAAAGGGATGCCCTTTCCTTCTTTTAGCCCTGTGAGATACGTAAAGTCATACCCATGTTAAAGATCATGCTCCTTGGGATTGGCCCGAAGTAGGTTAAGCAGGGTCTCCCTTGTAAGCTGATTGCTCCAGTGTTAGGCAGGAACGGAGTGTCCGCGGTTCTGAAGAAGACAATTGGTTTTTCTTCCTTCTCGAGCCTTTTCTTTTTAAGACACTGATGCCAACTATGAATATACGATCGAATGCGCTCTTGTCTATTGTGGGACTTCTGACTTTTTGCCTTTGCTCGAATGCAAGTCTTAAAGAAATTCCTACTTTCAAAGGATTTCAAACTAGGAATTCATTGGCAGCAGTCTTAGTGCTTTGGGCGTGGCACTACTATTCGTCTTGAAGTGAGTGACGAGAGGACCACTCTTTAGTAAGATAGCTGCCAGTGAATAGCAGCAGAGTTGAACTCATTCTCTCCATTCAGAGAGAGAGTAGAGCCCTGAGAAAGGGAAAGGCATACAACTGAGCAATCGAGCCTACATTGGAACTAAACGCATGACGTTCCCAGCTGTCCAAGAGTTTCTTTCGTGGAATGACTAACATCACCGAGCGAAATGTTCACTTTGTTTTTATCTCGATTCAGATCAAGAGTTCGGAAGCTTCGATTGCTCAGTTGGTAAAGCTCAATCCCGGTTTAAGTAAGAATTTGCTTCCTTTTTCCACCCGTCCTCCGAGCTTGGGCCTATCCTATCGTGTGACACGTCTTCCTCGAGTTAGTTAAGATAGGATGCAGACCGAGGTTGAGTTCGTCGACCAGCTAAAGTAAGGGATCGATCGTAACTTCGAGCAGCAAGCATTTCTTATTCATGGAAAGCTCGTTCCCTTTGCTTGAAGCTCTCATCTCCGATTCCAGCTATTTGCATTTCTATGTACGAGGAAGAACTATCTAATTGACAATTAGCCCAATTGAATTCCTTTCCTAATCCGAACTCGCCACAGAACCCCTTGATTTCCGATTGATGAACAAGAAGGAAAATGAAAGTCAAGTGGAGCACCATTATCTGATCGTTGCTTCCTTCCTTTGAGAATTAGGGTAAATTTATTCAAAGAAAGTACGCAGCTAGGCGTGCTAGCGGGAAGTCCGGTTAAGAGCTTCATTCTATCTCTTAGTCTAGTTGGTAGCAATCTAAGGGCGAGAAAAGAATGTATGAATAAAGAAAGAGAATTACCTGCTGCTTTGCTAATGTTACGATCTTATAAAGATGTAGAAAAGACAGTTGAGAAGGCCATTAGGGGTGCCTTTCACCTGATCTTCTTGCTGATTGGACAGATTTTGGGGTACTTTAGTCAGAGGACAGAAGGACATCAGATAGTAATTACGGGGACAAACCTGACATTAATGGGTCTGACCTTTAAGCTGCTCATAACCTTTGGAAATCTCCAAGACTTAGCCAGCCGAGGTCTGAACTCTATTGATAAGGAAATTGATAAGGAAAGACCGCTTGCCTACTCCCACCAAGGGCGCAACTACTGATCTAAGAGTTACCGACTCTCACTAATCTAATGCTTTCCACGGACTTACCTTACTCAAGCACAAAGAGCGAGCAGCTGATTCAATAGCAACTCCTATCCCTATTCCCAAGCTATGAGTCACTTCGTACCTTAGCCCAAGCACTAAGCGTCTTCAAACCAAAGCTTACGGCTATATATGTAATTCTTCTTGTTCTCGTTCGTGCTCAACTCAATCTATAGCATTACTCTTATCTTAGGGTAAGGACAGTTGGCATAGCCGCCTTGTTGGTCGCCTCATCGATATCGATGAGCAGGTTGGTGGACTTTTATCTTAGTCTTTCCCTGATATGTCTGTGTCCGTAAAATCAGATTTAGCTCGACCAACAGGAGAGGAAGGAAATACGGATATTGCTCGCTGCGAAAGGCTGGCTTCCTGACCCGGCGACTAAGGACGATAGGAAGTTACTCATTGCTATGAGGTTACTATGTAGCTCAACCGATAGAGGCCAAAGAAGAGCAAGGGACCTAGACAGGATAAGGGCTAGCGTCTGAAGTCCTCTCGTTTTGCTCAAGCCTTTCTTCCGCTTCCGCAACAAGTACCGGCCTTTAGACGGGCAAGTTAAAGTTGGTTGACTCGAATTGACTCGACTAAGAAAGAAGGTGTCTAAAGCCCTATTCGCTTTATTAGGAGGGGGGGCTGCGGACTGCGGAGGACTATGCCCTAGGAGCTGAGCTGGCAAGATGAGCTCACAAGGAGGAAGAAGAAAGAGGTACGTAGTTACTCTTCCGATGGGGAATAAGCACCGGCTTTAGACGATCGCCTGGATCAGATAAGGAAAGGAAGATTCAATCGTACAAGTGAGCGGTTTCCCGTGTTTTTTCGTTGCAACGCTTAGACCCCCCTTATCCGGGATAGGTCACGAGACTCAATCCCAAAAGGTAGCCTATCGAGATTCCATTCTTTTGAGTGAACGTTCAGTTTCCATTGCGTAGGAAGAAGATGAATCAATTCCTGAATTCGTTCCTGAATTCGTTTCCGTTGTAGTTGCTGTTGCCGAATCAGAAGAAGAGGAAGCGGAAGGAGTCTTGGAAGCGGAATCGCAAGTAGGTTCGGAATTGGCTAGTTAGGGTTCGGAAAGGTTCTAATTGGCTGAGAAGGTTGGCTCTGGCCACTCAACTAAAGGATCAGATCAGGTGTCCCTCTCCTCTAATAAAAGAGATCTGCAAACCTCCATCCTCTAACAAACAAGCTCTTGCTTTGAAATGGGAAAATGAGAGTCCCCAGCAACAAGGGCAGGGAAGAACGTAAGCTATTGCCGTACCGTAGCTGAGAGCTTAACTGAATATCCGATCAGAAGGAGGGGGAGGGAAAGTTAAAGTAGGCTGGCTAGAATTGGCTTGGGCTCGAGGGTGGTCTCGAACGGAGGTGGGCTCACAAGGGGGTAAATGTCACATATTAGAAGTGAAGTTATAAATCCTAAATCAGTCTATTAAAACCGGCTGGAGCCGGAGTGCCATGACTCATCCAAATGAGACGAGACCCATAGAACTTATAAGTCGGGGGACAAATCCGTCCAGACAGATCCGTACCAGTATGCTAAAAACCGGCCTGCCTGAGTGAAGAGTTCCCCATCCGACGAAATGAGGCCACCCTATAGCCTATTGAGTGCTCTGCTCTTGATAGGGCCATCGACAGCGGAATCTGAATAAGAAGCATCAGCATCAGAAGCGGAATCCGCAGTAAGGTCAGCCTTTCCTTTAGTTGAGTTGCAGTCTGTCCGGTGGGAAAATTAGATTTGATTTTGTCTTTGTTTGAGGCCATCTCGTGATAACGAGTGATTTCATACCAGCACAGCAATCAAACAAAACTCCTACGCTAACGAGCAGGAAAAGGGAATGGAATTACGCTGTCTTATCTTAAAGGTTAATAAAGTCCTTCCGGGACTGGGCGCTATCGCTATTTATTTAGAACTAACGTAAGGAGCGGAGCAGGAGGAGCTAGCTTCCGGGGAACTAACTGGACCGATTTATTTTATATCGATCGGACACAAGTCAAGTTTCGCAGCCACTGATCGTTCAAATACAGGGTTCGGAACACTGAGGTACCGCTGTTCACTTTTCTCTTGGTGACTAAGCAACAAAACCTACCCAATCCTAATCCTAGGCAGCGCCTTCGTCCCTTTCTTTCGTCTTCGTCTTCGACTGCTGATTCCAAACCAACTTATGATTCCGGGCCTCCCTCTGATTCTGATTCCAATTCCGAACCAACTTATGATTCCGAGCTTCCTGCTTCCGGATCAGGAGAAGGAGAAGGGGGTCTCCGTTCTCAAACTCAAGCAACTAACTGGCTATACCCTTAGAAGGGGCATGGTCTAGGTCTTGTTGTGAGCCCAGTATTTTCCCTTTTTATCCAGTCCAGCAGAAGCGGATAAGTGGAATCCGCAGAAAAAGAATAATGCCGCAAAAGCAGCAGAAGCCGCGGAAGCAGAATCAACGCCCAGGATGTTCTCGGGGCTGAACCGTGAGGCTTTCCCAGGCCAATTCTCATCTATGAAGCGAAGCAGACTACTTGATAGTTTTCTCCTTTGACTGACCCTCTTACTTCTGACGAAAACTTTTAGATAAGATCTGCCACAGGAGCTGGAGCTCCAACACGTCTTTCCTAAGGAGCCAATTGAATTCGGCTGGAGACCCTTAAAATAGGGCTTTCTTTATTCCATTCCCCCAGTTCCTTGCCCCCGTCCTTGGGACTGGACTGATGACTGCTACCTCGTAGCAGGCTCGATGACTGCTTTTTCTGCTGCTTACCCTGATTCGGTTGTGGATTCCACTTCTTAGCCAACCTACGAACCAACTTACTTTTGAACTGAACCCTTTCGAGCCGAACAGTTCTCAGATCTTACCTTCCAAACCGAACTCAACGCGGAGGAGGAGGAAGAAAGCGTAAGCGCACAGGTTTGAGATTTGTGAATTAGCTCGACCGATAACCGATAGGGAGAGGAGAGGAAATAGGGGGAAGCGCGTTTGCGCTCAGTCCGTTGCTTGTTCCCTTCTTTCGCTACACATTCACTGGCTTTAGAGCTAAGGAATGCAGGTTACTGTTGATCAGGAACTAAGACCAGAGAACAGAACTAGACAAGAAAAGCAAGAATCCATATATATATTAACCCTTCCCGGTGGTGGACCGAAACAGAGCTTTGGCCCTCGGGGGGAGGGGGACTATGATATCGTATATGAAGCTATTCTATCGTAAGCAGAAAACTTGCTTGTTTTAAGTTCCTGCATAAGTTGGCTTATTTTAGCACGCTTTTCGGGAGACGCGCCTGCTCATAAAGCAAGTCCAGTTTGCTTATTGCCCTTGAAAGGA
>JAIUCV010002411.1:37500-47302 GCA_026724425.1 Erythrophleum ivorense
CTTACCTAAGAAACCGATTCACCCACTACTGCTACTACTAGTATAGAAGAAGATCTATTAACATGCACGGCTACCTATATAACAAGTTAGTTGCCTCTGACCTCTGTCTCACGACCGCAATAGAACCTGTAGCTTCATGCCCTGACCTGAAAGGCTTCATCCCTGACTTCATCTTGCTACCATACTGCACCACCATTGGTGCATGGTCACTGATCCCCGCTGGCCCATAATGAACAAAAAAATCATGAAGCAAGCCAAAGCAAAGCAAACTCACCATGACAAGGGCCAGCGAGCTCACTACGAGAAGCTCCTTTCTAGAAAAAGACTCTCAACCCTCCTTGAAAAATTGACAAAGGGTGTAGAGACAGGTGAGTCCAAAAACTAAGAGGGCCCATTCCTTTATCGGATTCTGTGGGGGAACCCCCCCTAGAAGAAAATGTAGAAGTTCCCAAATAGAGGTCATGCTGGCAAAGAACTGTGGATCAATCTGATCGATCCGTAGAATTTTAAAGAAGTATATGTAACAAATAATTCCAACAATACCCTTTATAAGGGTTCGAATTACTTGTTCGACAATCGTAAAGGTCCACCGCTTAAACAGCCAATAACTGTTTTTCAAAGACGTTCGGAGCCAAAAGAATCTTTCTTTTTTTGGACTTAGTGCACCCCCTTTTTTTTCCTTTTTGGGGGCGGGCCCAGCCGAAAGCCTTTGGCTTTTTTGTGTTGCTGGCTTGCCCGAGCTAATTCAATTAGCTCTTGAATGGTGCTCTCCCCGAATACTATAACGGGTTTTTGAGTGTTGCCCGTCAAGCTCCTTGACCAAGTCCCCGCTCCTTTTACAGATTTGACTTTACATTCGTTTTCGGGGAACTCATAAAACAGATTTTTTATTTTTTTTAAATAAGTGTGTTTGGATGCCTCTAGTGTATGAAGTCAAATTAGGAAATTAAAACCCCCAGAGCCTGAATCTTGTTGGTGATTACAACGGTTCGACATTCCCAAGCAGACCTTACTCGGCTTAGAAAGTCTTGGGGGTCTAGGTCTCTGCGGTCTGCATTGATCAATAGTATCAAAATATGTTTCCGCAGACTGGTTGCACTTAGTGAGGTCGAAAGTGATTTCATACCCTCCTCTCTCCTTTTCATACCCTCCTCGAAGCTATAAATCAAAAATATCCAGCAGCAAGATAGCGCCGGTTTAGAATTCGACGGTCGATTTGCCGAATTTATTTTTTTTATAATATCTTAATAAATAAAATAAATGGGGCGTGCACTTTTCGATGTCACGCACAAGCATCTGGCTACTCATGCTTGTGTTTGCACGGGCCATCGACAACTCGAACTCGAATTCGAACTAAACCAATAACACAGTAATCACGATCAACTACTTTCCCTACAACACTGCTCTCAGGGGAAGGCCATATGGTGCTAACGGTCGGTTCGGCGACACAAATCCGCCATCTGAACATAGTTTGTTTGGTCAATAGGCAATGCAGGCCCGACAAACCTGAAATTTCGAGCTCCAAACCATTCACAGAACATGAAGTCCTGCATAGACCGGCTCTAAGGGCTGCATCCGGTAGGAAAGAAACCTGCAGCCAGTGACTAGCTTAGCGCTGGAGCTAAGCAAAGTCGTCTCTCTCTCTCTCTATCTGTGATCACCTTCTTTATGATATTTTTTTTTAGTATTGATCTCAATTAATTTATATTACTTTTTTTGTTTGCACTGTCTTTTAATGAAGATAAGAGACAGGCAGGATTAGTCCGTTGACTAAATAGATAATATGGGCTAGAGAGAAGAGGGGCTTGGGGCAGGAAGCTTGATAAACAGAGAAAGAGAATGAACTAGAACAAAGCAGATTTTATTCATTCCAGCACTAGAAGCATTTTTTTACATGGGAGTACATCCAATGGGAAGCTTACACACACATAGACCAGCCACACAACTAAACACAACATAGAAATAGAAAACAGCAGAGTCCTCTAGTTGCCCCCATTTCCTCCATGGAGGATTGCTGCTGCGACGACTAGTTCTTGCCGCTCGAGGAGCAGAGCCCTCTTCCGGTCGTCCAAAGCCCGAATCCGGTCTCGGGTATCTTGCATGTTGCCACCTGCTCCAGATTGATGGGCGGAAGATGTTCCCCTCAGAACAGCAGCATAAAAGCTATCGCATAAGCGCAGACCAGCACTTTTTATTCATTAATAAATAGCCATTACATAGGAAGTACAATAGGGAAGCTTACGTACACATAGACAAACTAGACAAACCAGCCACACAACTAAACACAACATTACAAAGTAAACTAATAACATATTAAGTGAACAAAAGAAAATATAACCAACATGAAACATAACAAATAAAGCCATGCATTAAAACACACTACTTTGCGTCGACGGACTACTTATTTAAATCTTATAGAAAGAGTCGACGGACCCTTTATTTAAATCTTATAGAAAGAGCTAATGCTCATTTCTCGGGGGATTGGGGGGGGATTTGCTGCGGAAGCTCGAACAATCAGCTCCTCCTGTTCGAGGAGGAGGGCCCTCCTCCTGTCTTCCAGACCGCGAATGCGGCCCCCCGGAGCTCTTGCATCCTTTTTGCCACGACCTCCGGATCGATAGGAGGCAGGTGCTCCCAAAAGGCAGCCAGGGTTTGCTGCCGTTCGGCCTTCTCGTTCTCGATTAAAAGAATTTCTTGATTGATTTGAGAAAGTCTTTCTACGGTAGCTGGATCCATCTCCCTTTGCTTTGCCAAATAGAGAAAGAAGCGTCCTATTTATAGGCGTTGGAGGCCCTTAACTCTTTCTTATTATTAGTAATTCTTTCTTTTTTTATATTATATATAGTGGTGTCCTGTCTTGCTTATGACGACGGACCGACCCCTGTTTTTCGCGGGTATCGAAACGTGGCTTGACACCGATGAGAATCTGTCAGACTAGTACTCCACTAGGAGAGCTGCCAAAGTACGTTCAGCCAATCCTCACTCGACAGCTCGAAAGCGGATCAGTACAAAACCATGTGATCTGTACTCGTTTACGTACCACGCGTGCTTCGTCGTACCCTGCCTACTCCTCTTTTACTGGCTTATTTGTACCCTGCTACATGCTCAACTCGAGCCTCGGCCAATCCTCACTCGACAGCCTAGTCCTTGCTTAGGCGATTGAAGTAAAGCCTCTGCCTCTATCGCTTGATTGAAAGGATCAGACACTTGCTGTTCCCTACTTTTGACAGAAGAACGAAAGAGATTTTTTTTTTAAGTATGGTAAACTAGCTTTTGCCGATTGCACTCGGATAGCGGCCTGGGCCGTCCTGGAATGGGAATTAAATTAATTAGATGGACTGGACTTCGATGGGCTTTGTTTGGAAAGCCAGGAAAAGGTGGCATTTCCGGCTGAAAATCGATCTGAATGCTAACCTTCACTCCAATAGAATAGGCCTAGGTAGAAGCCCTCACTCTATCTATTGGAGTGGAGCCTGCAAAATAAAAAATAGGGCCAAGCCATCATTCTTTGGGCTGCTATGTTAGCCCATTCCGGCCCGGGTCCGGTTAGGAAGTAAGTAAATTGATGATTTTGATGATGTTCCTTTGTCTTAAGTGATCCATTCGATAGCTTCCCTGTTACCACCCGAAGGGTGAGAAAAGAGATGCTACGTATAGCCCACCCAAGTCTGGTAGCTGAAAATAGGTTTCTGGCGTAACTTAACTGGCTATCATGCCAATACTCTGTTACTCTTGCAAAGGCTGTTCTTGAGGCTTCGCTTCCTTCGACTCATGGTTTGCAACCACGGTTCTTGAAATGATGGCTGAGCATTCCTTTTTGGTGCCCTGGGTCAATAACCCAGGCTGTCATGTAAAGTTTGGTCGTGGCCAACCCTTTCGATATCTCTCTTCTTGGCCTCTCACACCATGTGATGGTGTGGATGTGTGCAGAGAAATTGTATCCCGGTAAGGTCTTTGACAGGCAGGTATGCCCTTCTCGGTGATGACTTTGTCATTGCTGATGAGGCTGTTGCCAAAGTATACCTGGAGGAATTCAAGTGGTTTGAAATTCCAGTGTCACTCCATAAATCACTGGTTTCAAACAAAGGTTCCTTCGAGTTCGCGAAACGCTCTTTATGACGAAGCTGGGGAGCTTGGCCAGTCTCTCTATCGCCCTGACCTTCGAAAGAGGATCCTCTTTTCTGGCACAAAGTTCTCCTTCGCCCGATTCGACATCGGAAGAAGCCCTGCTTGACCTCCTTCCCGAAGAGAGGCGGAATGGACCTGGATCGATCAACTGAACTGCCTTAAGATACGAATGATAGCCCGTAACAGACCATTTTCGGGGCACAACAGGCGATTCGATATTAGCTGAGGTAGATGAACTAGAAGGGCTTACGACGAGTAGGCTCTTTGATGGAATAGTAGATGTCGGCATTTCCGCTCCTAAAGGAAACAACAGTATTAGATTTATAAGGCTTCTTTTGAAGAGTTTGAGGAAATACCCGGCTAGCTTCTCAAACAAGCCCATCGGTCCACACAGTTGTCCATGTACCAGTAGAAGATTCAGCGGCTACCGCGGCACCTGCTTCTTCAGGCGGAACTCCAGGTTGAGGAGTTACTCGGAATGCTGCCAAGATATCAGTATCTTTGCTTTCATAGTCATTCAATAACATGAAGACCAGAAATAGCCTTAGTTGGCAAAATAGTAGCAAGCGTAAGCGAAGGTATGAAATTGTTGTTAGAGAAGCGATGGTTACGCAGTATCTCGACTGACAAGGAGAGGATTGAGACCGATAGGGAAGGGTTACGGTACCTCGAGCTAAGCGAAGAGGATTGGGGGCTCGGGATGATAGTCTCGGTCTTCTCGAAAGGCAGGGTAAGCAACTCAATCAATAGGAATTCCCCTAAAAGGCAGCAGTCAATCTCATAGTAGGATAGATGAATATATAGACTGGGCTGGCTTGATATGGAGATCTGATAGTGACTATCTCGCTTGCCCACTGGCTCACTGTAATAAGGACTAAACAAGGGATTAGACAAGCGATATGAATGGAAGGACAAGCAAGGACACTATATTAACTGGGCTATACGAGTAAGAATTTATCCTCTAATTTGTAGTTGAAGAGGTAATAGGCGATGGAATTTCTTTTTGAATAGACAAGGCAGCCATAGAGAGACAAGAATCAAAAAAGACGAGCATGCCGCTCGGTACATCTGTCAGCAGACAAAAGGTTCCCACATTCAGGAGGCGGATGTGGAATCAATGTAAACTCAGAAAGCATCTCGTGAGCCCTATTAGCCAAGCAGTTAGCTAGCCAAGCAGTTAGCACAAGTCTTAGCCTCTCTAAACACATGCTCGTAGGTAAGAGACCAATCACGCATGAGGAGATCTCTAATATCGTCTATAGTGCTTCTCATAGGATGATTCCCGAGTGCTCTCTGTCAGTGTTCAATGCTTTGGAAGTGGACTTGCTTGCATCTTTTTCCGAGTGGAGTAAGGTATGCAACTCGCCAGACTCGAACTGGCAAAGAGAATGAATGAGATTCTTGGTCTCCGGTTCTTCAAGCCTATGGTTCCTACAGTTGCTTTGGTTACGCAGTTCGAAAGGCGTCCATTTCATCCTTTCTACATCTGCGGGCAGACCGCTTAAAGGAATCCGATTTCCGGACTCCCCCAAGATCCTCTGTCTGGTCTAGGGACTACTTTAAGCTTGAAGCTCCTGTCTTCTCACTTAATGCGTAAGCGGCTCACCTGTAAACCCTCCCTTCAATATTCATATGCAGCATTTATCCCTAGGTTCCATTAGATAATTCAATTATCTAATTGAATCTTGCTGCAGATTCTTATTGAAGGGTGGGTTTAAATGGGAAGGGTCTCAGACGTACTTTTTTTGGGTTGCTTCATCCCCTTTTCTAGGAACTGAGCAATCATAAAAAGGCCGGGAGAACTACATGCAAGGTCTGATACCAAGCCTCTCACTTCATTAAGTAAAGAACAAGATGTGAGAGAGTCGGTTATGTAGGCACTCGCTCCAGCTTGTCAAAGATGCCTTCACATCACTAGACAAGATGGTTGGGCGGATTCGACCTATTTCCGGCAAAAAAGAAAAGAGGACAGAAAAAGCAAGGCTACGAAGTAGATCGAGACAATATATGTAATTATTATAGTGAAGTTCAAAATCCCTATTGGGCACGAACGCTTTAAGAAGCAGCCCCGCTATTCCAGTAATAGGGTAAGAGGCGCCCATTCCCGAGCATTGTCCTTTTGTTGCTTAGTCACACGCCCACTCAGAATACCCAGGGCTCCGAAGAGACCATACTAGTTTGCCTCACAGCCTTTCAGCATTCAAAGTCGAATGCTAGCTCCGGGCTGCGCCACTTAGACGGGGAACATTCATGCATCCGCCCGTGCCACCAAGCTTCGGGTCAACTGGGGCGTCGTTCACACGATGCGCCCACAGCGATTAGCGACGGTAGGTTCCCTGAGGTAACAGATCGCAACTGCTTTTTCCACCGCAAGTCAATCCGGCACGTTTGTATTGCTGTGATGGTCCATTGGATGAATCTGCCTAGTGTCTTACTGGACAAGGCTAGGTTAGCGACTCCTTGTAACATGTCGTCCCGCGTGAGTCTTCCAATAAAGGATCCTTTACATGTAAGACCTATTGCTCATGCAATTTGGGATCCTCATTTTGGTAAACCGGCTGTGGATGCTTAAGAGCAAAGAGAGCGATTGAGCGAGCTATCTAGCTTATAGCGTAGCGAGTATATAAGCGAGCGGGAGATTGCTGATAGAAAAGAGAAAGCTTGACCAGAGGGAAGGATATAATAGTGACTGAAAGTAGTTGTGCCGATTCGGAAGTGAGAAAAAAAGTCAGCTAGGATTTAAAGAGGATAAGAATTGAGTATAAGCTCGTAGGATACAGGCTTCGATCCAATGCTGGGTGGTCTGTGCCATTCATCTATAGAGCGATTTTGCTAGTATATAGAGCTAGAAAGCATATAAGCGATTAAGCGTCTGTCCTCCCAGCATGTTCAGTAAGCACTGAGGTTACTTCCAAGCAGCTTAGGACAGGATAGTTTCGTTTCCTGGCCTGTCAAGCGAGACTAGTTCTGAAAAGAGGAACTGGGATATTTTATTTTGGTTTGAAGATGAGAACCGGAAGCGACGTAAGTGAATGACAGGCTCAAGTGCTTCCAGATTCTGAGTGGTAGTCCATAGCACATGCTGCCTTCTTCTTATAAGAGAAGGAAAAATGCTTACGAACGGAGCGGAAGACTTGGAAACGAATATCAAGGCTATAAGCTATAAAGCATCCAGCGAGTTGAGTATATCCATTACCTGCCCTCGTCAACATCACCGGAACTCACTTTTGTTTTGGCAGCTGATTGAATTATCTTATTCAAAAAGTCCACCACACTTTTTATTCACCAACTGCTTGTGTTTATTATACCCCTGGTGAGAGCGAAGCACTAGCCCTTCCTTGAAGGAAGGATCAGCAAACAACCCGAAGGGACAGCGAAGTAGCCCCACGATCGCCTGGTTCGCATTTCAACTAAACTCAAGTAGGAAAACGGGCTTTCAAGGCAATTCCCTTAGTATTTAAAGGCTCTTGAATAAAGGCATTTTAACGACTCTCTTCATTCTTCTTTTACCAAAACTCTTTAATCTCACATCTTCAATCTCAGTACGCGGACAAGATCTAGAAAAAAAGAAGTGGGGCAAAGAAAGCGTCGGAAATAGATCTGGAGGTATCGGATATCAGACACATAGGGGAACGAACAAGCAGCTATATCTCCAAACGAGATCTACAAGCGACAACTAATACCATATTCCTTTTGGAATGGATCAACCCAAACTCAGAAGGCGAAGGATCACCCAATCCAACAATTACAGGAAAAAGAACACACCAGACCAGAAAAAGACAGAGATGAGATAGAGCCTGGCTCGAAGAAATAGACGATCCCATCCCTCTTCAAGCCTTCCATTCGTGGAAACTACGAAGATAACCTGGAGTCCCAATGAAAGAAATTATAATAGAATAAGGGGTGCCCTTCCGCTACTGAATCAAAGCTTTATCCCGAGCGCTAAGCAAAGTTTTTTGCTAAATGGGAAATCCGTCACTCAGGATCGACGGATTAAGGATGCGAACTGACAACCCAGTCTGAAAAGAATGGGCAACAAACAAAGCTCTGGTTTCAAGTTTAAGGCTGGGATTCCCACATTGATTGAAAGACTACACCTAAGATTTACTGATTCAAAAGAAGGAGCGGGTAGCAGCTCGACCGATAGGGAGAGGCATGAAATCCTTTACAGTCGAGAACTTCATGCCTCTCCTTGGCAGTCGAGTAAGGGCGGAGTCTGACCTCGCGGGGACAGGGACAGCTAGAATCGAATGAATTGAAGTTTCAGTCTTGCTGAATCAGAAGTCAGGGAAGGACGACGTACCATGATACTTTCTGTTTTGTCGAGCCCTGCTTTGGTCTCTGGTTTGATCATTGAGCCTACGGCACTACCCCTTCCCTATTTAATATACTACTAGGAAAAGGTAGGAACAAATAGCCTAGCCCAGGCCTTTACTTAAAAAAAAATAAAACAACCAAAACCTGAAGCCTTCGTTTTGAGTCTCTGTGCTGGTGCCCTAGGTCTTCATTCACTCTTTTGGACCATTTGGGCAACTCGTAGCATAATAGTTCATATTTTAAAATAGCCTACCTGATAGTTGTGTAGTCCGAGCTGTGAGGCCAGAAAGAGCTGAGTGATAAACTGCCGACAAGCACCACACGTACTGACCTTGAGCACTAGAGTAGACGACGATACGCATAGTGGTACGTCAGGAGGGAACTTAAGAGCTCGCCCGGGGGTCCCCGCCCTATCTCATTCTAGTTATTGTCCTCATCTCATCTAATTCGAGCACTAGATCGAGCGTCTATGTCTGCGCGTCTCGCGCACCATGAATTCTCACTGGTTACTTGTCTGCTCCGTGTGTACTGGATCTCCGAGGAAATATTTGACTGTACTTCCTGCCTCCCCCGAGCCACCCGATTTAAAGGACTTTCCCTTGGGCTATTATGATGATGGAATAGCGGTTCCGATCGGAGTTGCGCTCAGTCACCCTGAAGGGAGGACTAAAAGCCGGATCACAAGCTTGGTTATTTCACTGGATCTCGGAAGTACCAACCATTACGTCCATCACCGTCGCTAACCGAAGCCTAAACAAGAGTGGATTTTTCACTCCTGTGATGACACATGGAGCGTCTAGATCATTTTCGTGGCAGATATGAGTTCAATTCATTTATCTATAAACAAGATAAGCACGCCCTTCCCACTGAGAAAGCCCGGTTGATTGGGACTTAGAAAAAGGTTCATTTTCGACTCGTGTAATGACGAGAGATAAGGTCTGATTCTAAGTCAGAGTTCGAACTGGTGCTTACACCGAAGCCCTTGCAAGCTTTGGATTCTTTCCTATCTCTCTTTTGAGTGTGGTATGAGTCTAAGTGTATTAGTGTATAAATAATTTTCTTCCGTCTTTAGTTTAGGTTCATTACGGCAGTTGTTAGTTTCGTCTCTTTATCAGTTAATTCGGTATCGTTTATTAATTGCGTATATTAAGGGTAGTCCTTCTCCCAGGTGCGCCTAAAGTCTATGATGATTCCTTGCCGGTTAAACCATCAGGCTCGACTAAGAAATCCATGCCAGAGACTCCTCCTAGTAACCATTCCCGAAATCCAGGGAGGTGTTCTTGAAGACATTGGCGGGCTCCAAGCTACACCCTTCTCTGCTACCAAATCATAGATCTTCCAGAGAAGACCAAAGAGA